>JARFNZ010121075.1:0-12280 GCA_031763405.1 Balanus nubilus | reverse complement strand
CTTATTGGAAAGTTGGGTAAAACTAACATTGAAAACCGGACGTGTTTTCAGTGACATAACCCAGTTTCAGCAAACGGGAAGTAGGCCTACTTCAAGCAGTGATATACGCCCTAAACATGACAGTACCTTGAAAACACGGTTTGGTTCGTAAAATTCGGACAATTTCCTGTTTATTCACATGCATCAGGAACATTAATCTGGAAATCAGGTTTCTGATTAAATTCGCGCTAAAACGGGCTATGGCCATACTGTGGGCTGGGGGTTATCGCCCCGCGCTCCATACTGGGAAGCGTATCGGCGCCGCTTCCTTGCAGACAAATTGGAGCACAAGCTAATACCGTCTTCTCAAAATTTTACTCTTTCAACTGTTTTACTGTTTTACTGTTTCGGGGACATGTGTTTGAAAGGCTCACGTGTGAAACATCGACTCCTTATTGAGCGACAGTGAAACGGCGACTGCAAAACAGGGACTCACTCGCAACAGCCACTGTTTATACAACGACCAAGTAAGAGAGCGACTTAAATGCATGACAGATTTTTCATTAAAGCGGCCATTTTTTAAAGCAACCGTTGATGATTTGTGGAATTGTATGTGTATGTATTCGTTCGAATCGTTCGTATCACTCGCGTCGCTCGTTTCTTTTACTCGTTCTTAGCACCACACTCATAGCGGCACAAAGGTCCCTCATGCTCTGGTTACAATTTCCAATTAGTTAAGACGATTATAAATCATTGTATTGGCAGAATGGGTTCACATAGGCATGTGCCTACGGACCAGATGTTCAATGACGTTGGGATCATCACGATCAGTTGGTGTTGATTTCAAGGTCCGCAGAAAGAGCTGCTTAATAGCTATTGTTTGCCGATGTTATGACTTTTCCTTTTTCAAGGATGCGCCGAAGACGTTTATTTAGGGCATGTAGATTGCAGAGTGCACACAAAATATTTTTTGGATAGACTTGCAAAGGTTTCATCCGCCATCCATTGCGAATTCCTTAACCCTCGCACTGCCGGGGGGGGGGGGGGGGTATTTCCCCACCCTCCTCCCGTAAGGTTTTTCGTCAATAGCAGAAAAACGGCGGCAACAAAATTGGCACGCCTGTTTGGACATTAATTGAGCATATCGTTAAAAAAATTGACCCCAAATCATCTCAGGTCAGGTCACCAGTCCAGGTCACGTGACCCCACCTTCAAAAATATTTGCAGGTGTGCCACAGCCACAGTGATTGACCGATGGATTTGAAACTTTTAGCAATACATAACGGCAACAGTACCTACAACTTGTATATCTCGGATTTTTTACATCGGTAACCTGAGGTGTCATTTTGGTGACCTCCCTGAGTCAATGGGGAAATCATCAGATGCTTCTCATTTCAAAGATACACATAGTATCAGCCCAACTCTTTCAGGATCATACTATCTTAGGCCAATATAGATGATACAGGTGAAATATTTGATTAGTGGCCTCTTACTAGGTCATCTGAGATCATCTGAGGTGGCAAACACTTTTGTGTCAATAACTTTCGATATAATGAAGTTAGAGACGTGAAAACGATGCCAAAGTGTTCGTCTCGTCAAGACGCATCGACTCACTTGCAACATGATCCAGCATGACCTACCTGGGTTATCACGTGACCTTGACCTTAGGTCTAATTTTAAAATTTTCAGGTCACAATTGATATGATTGATTCGTCTCGCGGAGACGAACACGATGGTGCCAAAATAATTGCGTTATTTTTGATAGGCAACAAGTTATTCGCGAAAACTATTTTTTTGGTAAATGCCTTTTTGAACTTTCATAACCACTGGAGCCTAAACCGTTGACCTGAGGTCAAATTTGATGGCAATACTGCGATAGGGAATTTCAAGAGCTTTCAACTGCTTTTTTCGTTTCTTTCCAGCTGTCTGAATTCCCAAGATAATCTGGATTTCTGAAGTAATGTCCCAGCTACTAGTAATGTCAAAATTTGACCTTCGGTGACCTCTGGTGATTTCAATATTGACCTGACCCGAAAATGACCTTGGTAATTTTCATAGTCCTCGTCACGACGATATCTAACGTCGTTTACCGCTTGTCGCTACATTGCGTGTTTTTCGAGATCTTGAGTGGGGGGGGGGGGGGATCAACCCCTCCCCCGGCAGACGATGTTCGGCGCGAACCACCGGCAGTGCGAGGGTTAACCCTCGCCAGTGTAAGGTGATTGCCACCCCTCGTTTTTTTTCGGAAACAACTCGCGTATTTATCAGCGGATCGCTACGGAATTTTCCGTACCCAACTATTGTTAAATTTTATACCTACCCTAAAATTTTTGGAACCTTAACCCCCATGACCCGTGACATGCGACTTTTTTCTCAAGGTCAAGTCAATGTCAAGTGCAAATAGCGTTCCGTGGCGTATCGATGCACTCATAACTCGCGCGCTTCCTGGTTATTGTTGTTCAGGAGTATATCAAAAGGTGTAACTATATGACGTTAATGGTTTCCAATGAGGTCATGACCCGTTGCAGGTCAACCGAGGTCACTGACCTCTGATGACCTAGGATGACGTTTTTTGATCTGTGGTGCCTTCTATTGTACGTCATGCGCTGATTTTTTTTCATATTAATTTTACGCAAATACGAGTTCAAATGAGGTCATGATCTATTGTAGGTTGACCGAGGTCACTGATCTTAGATGATCTGGAATGACCTTTGACAGGGAAGAAAAGTCAACTGATGTCTGGAATGTATCAAAACGCATTCTATCGTCAACAAGGAGCATCTTGGCTTGTAGAGCACGGCTCTAGCTTGATTTGAAGTCATTATATCGGCAGAAATGCAATTTGGTGAATTTCGGGTACCTGACCTCAGGTCATCAATGACCCAGGACCCTAAAATCGGGAATCAGCAATTTGTCTTTGTGAGATTTTCACGAGCTCACTCCAGTGTAGGCTTCGGCTTCTTGTCATTTCTAGCGGTACGTTTTGGCGCTGGCTTCCGCTTCGTGTTGTTTCTAATGGTTCTTGTAGGACATCCATGACATATCGGAGCTATGATGGTTAACGGTAAACTCGCTTTACACAAATATTTAAATATTAAAATATATTTATTTGTGTAAAGCGAGTTTACCGTTAACCACCATAGCTCTAATGGTTCTCTTTGATGCTAACTTCGGATTCGTGACATTTGTGTCGTGTGACCTCGTCTTCGACATGAATGTGGTTTCAAATTTGCTATTTTAGCCCAATATTTATTTGCTCTTTGCTTTTTACCACTTAAACACGGGTAAGAATGTCGGCTTTGTGAAGTTAAGACTTGGCCTCGACTGTTTTTGATTGAATGTTTTTGGCCTCGCCTTCCCGTTTCCCGTTCACACTTTTGCTTTTGGCTTCGGGCAAAACATGACGAAAACGGCAAGGTTTGGCTACGGGTTCGAATGTCAACAATTTCGAAGTCACCGAATTCGACTGGACTTCGTGGTTCGACATTTCTTGGTCACAGATGCTGGCTTCGGCTTCGTGATATATGCTATTATTTCGGCGTCGGTTTCGAATTCGCGCCCGTGACAGGCGCAAGGCTCTGCCCATGGCTTCGAAGCCAGGAGCCTAGTTTCGTCCCCTGAAGAAATTTCCACATCACGGAAACCCCATTGTGGGAAGCAGCACAGCATATTCAGTTTTAGATGACAAAATGATGCATGTAATTGATGTCCCATATGTGCCAGGTTACCTGGTTGAGCAAATCTTGTATTATTTGTTTGTTGATTGGGGTTTTGGGGCGCAACGACTATTTAGGTCACTTTGCGCCAAATTTTTTATTATGATCACGGTGAAATTATTTATAAGATTAGGCTGACAAACCACTAATCGTATTATGTTGCAAATATGCGCAATGGATATCTGGAATAGCAACCGTGTCAATCAATTTCCAATAAGTAGTCCCCAGCATTGTACCGGAATAATCGCATGTCAGCTTTTGCCATCGTAAAGAACACTTCTCAGGGACGAGTGCAACTCTTGAACTTTCAATCAAGATTCCCGAGCAATGGCCGCATGTACTTTGATTTATACGAGAGATTATGCTAAAACGATGGCTCATTGCTATGCACAGAAGGTACACGATATCCAATTATTTTTGACGTAAGAAACGCTATCAAATCGTTTGGCTAAATGCCGGATGGCGGTACTTGCAGCAATAACTTGTAAATACGCTGCATGTTTGTTGACCCAAAGACTACACCAAACACCAGAAAACTGAGTTACGGTGATAATGATTGTAGGCTTTACGACGCACCGAAGTATTCGTCACGCAAACTGGAGGACGGCATGCTAACGTGAGTAGATTGATTGACCAATGCAGCTAACTGCCTCGCCCACTACTGGAACGATTTCAATCGAAAGATTACATCAGTAAAAGACCAAATTACAGGTGCCACGAGGCAGGACGCCCAAAAATGAACTTTTCAAAGGAGCCAAAAGTCAACAGCTTATCTGACATCATTAATCACGAACAATCGAAGAATGATACCAAAAATCGAAAAATGAAGAGATGAAAAATAATTGCGTCCACGTCCCCAGTTAAATACAAGTTACGATCTAAATCGATGTCAAAGGCAAATGAATTATAGAGTAAAAACCCCTTAAGTTGATCGGGCGAGGCAGCGTGCCGGCGCTATAATTAATAACGACAGGTGTCCATTGTTCTGTGCTGGTGTGACCGGGCCTGTCCCGCCCGGCGCCGGTCCTTACACCAGACCGACCCGTGCCCGTGCCGGTCCGACCCGTCCCCGTGCCGGTCCGCCCCGTCCCCGTGCCGCTCCGACCCGTCCCCGTGCCGCTCCGACCCGTCCCCGTGCCGCTCCGACCCGTCCCCGTGCCGGTCCGCCCTGCTCTGGAAGCGGACCGACCAAGTCCTGCCACAGCTGGCAAAGTGGAGTCATGGAAACGGAAATATTGGGTAGAGAACGACACCCAATCCATGCTATTTTTCTCACTCTCCTTTTCCTCAGTACTTTCCATTCTTAAGGTGCCTATTTTGATGAAATCGTATTTGTATTAAAGTTGTACGGTTAACGGTAGAACTTCAATCAAAATACGGTTCAACTAGTCATAAGTTCAGTGATTAAGTCTCACTCAATAATCGAGGTACACAGATTGGGATTATTCCCCTTGACATGCTTCTAAGCCTGACTTTGTACGTGATATGGCTGCTAATGTCGTACTTTCCAATCTTTATGGCCTTCTTTATGCAAAACTGTGTCGTACTTTCCACTCCTTATGACCTTATTTACGTATAATTGCCCCTTCAACACCCTTACACCCTTTCCAGCTCTCTGGACCGGGGCCGATGCAGACTGCCGCCCTACCACGTTCATCCCGAATTCCAGCATGAATCAACCTTAAATCAACCAATCATCATCAACCGAGCCCTCCCCGATCTGTCCAGCGCCGGCCCAGTCTCCTACGTCTAGCCTCTGTCCCACGGTATGACAACATCCTCCCGTCATGCTTCCTGTCTCCACACCGCCGCCCTACCACCACTGCCGTGTCCCCTGTCCACACGCTGTGCCCCGAACACCGCCCGCGACACCTCCTGCCTTCCACTGCCAACCCGACGACGCCCCAACACACACTCAAGACACCGACTCCGATCCCGGCCCGAACCGGCCGAGACATAACATGACACTGCGGGCGTGACCTGCATAGTGATAGGAAGAAAAGCCTGATCGATGTGGACAACTTTTCACCGACCACTACGCCGCACAGGAGTCAGGTGTGCCCCGGGAGTCCGACAGTCCGTCGCCAGTCCACCAAAACAATACATCGAAGGCTACACCCATCAACGCGACATGACCTTTGAGCGCTTGTTACTCTGGTTCAAACTTCAGACCCACGCGTTTCCAACGTAACCCCGGCCGAGTTACATCCCACACCTGTCCCTGAACGCTGCTGACGGTGCTACACCAGCCGCCCGGCGGGGGTGGTGGAAGACTTGGGACGGGGCGGCCCCTGTCAGTGCCAGGAGCCGACCCTGCTGCCCCGCCCGGGCGGGGGCGGCGGCGGGGGCGGATATCGGGCCAATATCTGGGCCGGTCAGGACGCGGGCCAGTCTCCGCCATACTGGGAGGGTGCCGTGCACCACAGCATTGCACAACTTCAGACACTCGTCACGCCGACACGGTCAGGGAGCACCTCACAGCTCGGGATGGGACGACACGACACGTCACAGTGACACGGCCAGGGGGCACCTCACAGCTCGGGATGGGACGACACGGCACGTCACAATGACACGGCCAGGGGGCACCTCACAGCTCGGGATGGGACGACACGACACGTCACAGGCAGGACACAGCGCCGGAGAGGCCGGCCGGTCACTGCACTATACGCCCCAGTCCCCACGCTGCAGGGACGGAAGCCCAGGACCAGACCCGTCTCAGTCACCATGGCCCTGGCACGTCCTTACCCACATGACATCCCAGCATAGAAGAGGCCACAAGTAACGTCCGGGGACCTCCGGGGTCAATGAGTATGGCCTGCACATCAGCCAGGCGCCCCAGAGACCGGTGCTGATATGCAAAACACCACCAGTGACCCGCGGGGCCTCATCAAGAACTGTATCGAGGCCACACTGGCCAGCAGAGATTAATGACAATAATCGGGCTAATAATCGTCAGCTCAATTATCGGCACCCGTCATGAGAGTTCAGAACACTGGCTGACGTGCTCATCTGCAGCGCGAGACCGGCCTGTTATGAGTGTCATCACCTGTTAGTTGGTGGTGGGAAGGAGGGCCTTTCCCACGAGCAGAGGCAGGGGCCGCCTGCTATTTGAGTCAGCCGAGCCTTGTAATAAATTCGGAGTCAGAGCCGTGGTACTCGAACTCCGAGTAAGCATTTCTGGAGTCATCAGGAGGGCAACTTACTCTGGAGTTGTCGGAGGGTCACCGACGTTTGGGTCGCCTACTGAGGCCATCAGGCGGGACCCAACTGAGGTCATCAAGTTATACCAAATTGTTTAGATTGGGATTATCCATTGTTCACTCATCATAGGCTTCACGGGAGTTACCCTACTCAATCTGGGTTATCAGAAATCACCCACTCGGGATGGGCATGAGGGTAACCCATGTTGGGGTCACCGCGGGGTCACCCACCTTGGGGTCGTCGGGCGGGTCGAACTGGACGATCCAGTCGACGGCGGGGATGTCGAGCCCTCTGGCCGCCACGTCTGTACACAGCAGGACGCCGATGTCGGCATTACAGAATTGGAAGAAGGTCGTCGTCCGCTTCGACTGCTTCTGCTTCCCCTGTGGACGGACGGAGTGGGAGAAGGGGGGGGGGGGGGTCCGAGGGTAGAGCGGGGAGGACCGGTGGTGGGTATAGTGAGATATTTAGCGGGGCGGATGGTCAGGCCATAGGGCAATGATGGCCAGCAGGGCGGTGCAAAGCAGCATATTTCGTCTGTCGTCTACCCTTGTGGACGTCGGAGCGGTCGGTGAAATAATGGATGATGCATATGATTGATGTTGACTGAACGCCATTACCAACAATTTTGACGGATGTAAATTTATAACTCGACCTGATGCAAAATGATTAAGCGTTAATGCAATCGTTGAAATCGTCTAGATAACGAACGAGTTCTAAATCAACGCCTGAGCCCCTTGTAAACAAACAACGTACCATTAGTATGTAGTATATGCGCAACGGGTCCCAGGCCCAAGGGTCAGAGATTCATCCTTAAATTTGGGATTTTTTTATAATGCGGCTTACCGATTTACACACGGCCTCAGTTGATACCCATCACCGTTACGGTAATGCCGTTATTTACGGTTACATAAGGTGATATATCACAAATCGTATGAGAATGGCGTACGGACCCTGACATCTCAAACATAATTACACATTGTTTATCTTCTCGGATGAAATAAATTACGATGAAAGTGGAACTTTGGGCAGAATACAAACAAACTGATAATCACCTGTCTGGAAGTTGAAAGATAATAACCACGATGCAAGGGATAAATACAAGTATTTATCTATTCATATGTCAAAACTTCTATCACTTTTGAGATATGATTGAATACTGAAAGCAAGCTCTTGGAAGCTTTCTTCCTGAACCACTGAACAAAAACACCATCATTAGTGAATTTCTTCGAACAATGCGTCACGAGGAAAATAACAAACAGGCATCAAAGACAGTAGTACCGCGAGTAGCGGGCGATCGATCAACACCGAATGAAATGGCGCACCGATTTTCATCATTTATCGAGTATTCCCACCCGCCATGTAGGGTTTAAGCCGTCTTTAAAAATAAAATAAATAATTATCGGATAGCAGTAGACCTTTTCTGACTACATCCATGAGCGCATCAAGGACCGTGTTCTGAAGGTTTCTAAGCAGACGGGTCGCGGTACATTCGCGCCTCCTTGTTTCTCGCATCGCCTATTTCAACGGGATAAAACAACACACATGGCGCATTCTACACCTGCATGGAACACAGGCATGGCTCATACCCATGCTTTGATATACATAGATGCAATGCATCAATGGCTAAACAGTAGACACAACACACAAGGGTCTGCGCACGGTACTCGGAGGGTTGCACACGGTACTCACGTGGATGCACATGACGGGAAGGTCGATGTAATTGAGCAGCTCGTTGTGGAACTTGACCGACATGCAGCTGCTGAAGAACACCATCACCTTCTTCTTGCGATTCCTCTTCAGGAATGTGAACAGCAGCATGAAGCGCTTCTCGGACGGACAGACCACGTAGCTGCAGCATCGAGACGCAATGTCAGCCAAAACAGTCAGAACACAGACATATGACAACACATAACACAGACAACACACCCAACCGATACACAACACACACAACCGATACACAACACAACCAACCGATACACAACACACCCAACCGGTACACAAAACACCCAACCGATACACAACACACCCAAACGATACACAACACACCCAACCGATACACAACACACCCAACCGATACACAACACACCCAACCGATACGCAACACACCCAACCGATACGCAACACACCCAACCGATACAAACTAAGCATGCCAGCACAGCGGACGAACAGCCGCAGTACTGACATCAGGTACGTGTGAAGGAGCAGTAGAACCTTGACACATTCGTTGCAGAGGAAGGGTGAGTATTGATACCTATGAACGAACGAGACGGGGTCGCTAACGCAGTGCTATAAACTAGTGCACCGGCTGGCTACACCGGTCAACGATCATATTATTGATAGTTCTCAGAAACTGCGACCCACATAAGGCAAGACCAACAGCACCGACAAACACGATAAATAGACCTTAACGTTTAAAGGATCTTAACAGTGAATAAAACATCTATAAAATAAAGTTCTGGCACAAGGAAAACAGGTCAAGGTATAGGCATCATCTCTCGACACAGTGGCCCCAGTTGAGCCTGGTATCCTGACAGTTGTCAGCGGCTAATGGAAGCTGTAACTCTATAGGATAACGTCGCTTGGAAGAGAAATAGCCCGCGCAACCACTTTGCCGTCCCTGGCCAGGCTAGATACCACTTCAGAAGACGGATTTCATGGCATACAAAACAGCAGATGCAAAATCAGGCCACAATAATAACTCCAAAAGCCAATATCAATACCTAGACAATCAACGCCCTTCAACACTTGTTTCCACCTAAACACGATCGATCTAAGCCGATCCATTCACGCCCCATGTAGCCGACTTTCCGCCTGTCTCGCTGGCCCGTTAGTTTGGACAGTCGACCCAGGCGGGACCGGCCCGTGGGTGGACGAGTGGGGGCGCCCGCGACCATGAGGGTCCGCTATCACGCCATGGCGGCATTGGGCACCTGTCGGGCCTGTGGAGGCCTCGCGGCGGCCCGCGATGCCCCGGCGCGGCGCGGCTGCAGCGCGTGGGCACGTCAGACCCCTTCACAGTGAGGCAACACGCGCGACCCACGCGGGCACGAGCGACCAGAGGCGGAGGGTGGTGGAGGCCGGGACCGTCCGTATAAGGCGGCACGCCATCAGCTGTGCAGGCGCCATGATCGGCACAGATGGGGACCGAGATGGCCGCGGATTGCTCAGTCACCGCTCACTTCAGTGACCAAGCCTGAATGGTGAAAGTTGGGGGAAAAGACAAAGATCCAACTCATGAGAACCCAAGAGTTGCCTGGTGATGTCATTGATCTAAGTTTTGTTTTGAATGATGAAGAAAGTATCATCGGTAACTGCTTCAGCGATTTGGGTGTGCGGCTATTTCAGTGTTTTGATGTGCCACAACTGCTTCGGATATGGTATCACAATGTTATAAGGATCATATTTATCTAGCGACTTTCGAGGCTAGCAAAGCACAAAAGCATTGCTGACTATTGCGTTTCTTCTTCCCATTAACTTGGCTGAGCCAGTCCAACATGAGATCTGCCTGTTCCAACAACTAACTTGTATTGTTGTTTGTTTGTTACTAGGGCTTAACAACAGCTCAACGGCCACGGCCGCGTAACACCGGGGACGCCCACCCTGTTCTGAAACACAACAGCGACCAAACTACACCTTCTACAGTCGGCCTCATTGCGGGACCGAGACCCGACCACTTCCACGGGGAATGGTGACCGTAACCCTAATCCAGCCCATCTTCCTCTGCTGAACTGTAGTGTGAACTGTTCTTTTCCTACCTATACTAACTGGAGAGTCATCAACCAATCACTGGGGCGGACGTGGCCTGAAATTTTAGCAACTAACCTATCGGGAGAGCCTTATCTCGTAAACGGCAATCTCATCTACTCCGGTCCCCCTATTAGTGCGACCACAAGTCCAGCATTGTACCTACCCGGCCTGCTCGAATCAAGCCTGACGCACTCTTGCCCAAACCACCATTTTCTGACTCCATTTTCCGTCCTACCTTACTGACTTCCCAGTCCCATGACATATTCCAACGTACCCCTGCTCCAGTCCGGAGACGGTCGCCTTCTCCTCGAGGTCATCGACTCCGACGTAGATGGGGTCCGACTTCAGCGCCAGCGTCTCCAGGTCCTTCACCTTCTTGGTGGTGGTGGCGCTGAACAGCATCGTCTGACGCCGCTCTGAAGAGGAGGACAGACGCCATCAGAGACTGGGACAGTGTGACATTAGCGGGTAGCACCAGAAGCAGGAAGCAACGATCGAAACACACCTCTGGGAGGGACGGATATCGTCACGGGCCAGCGTAGCACGCTGTTGTCGTTTCTACTTCAGCTTTCGACTGAATATTTGCTACACCGTTGGGAACGTTCCTCCTGCTCAAAGGTGCAATGGTGATATGACAACACAGTATACGGGGAACACATCGGGATTCACTTAGCACTTCTAGCCCGCTCTCAGGATCTGGGTAGCACTTCGCCCCGCTCTCTCGGGGCCCGGGTAGCAGCAGCAGGTAGCAACAGAGGCCAGCAACTGTCTTACATCTACCAGCACGGTCTACTTGATAACTCGGCTATATCAGGACTATATCGGGAAGCTTGAAATGTCTACACCAACTGGTAAGATCACACCACCATAAAGGCATCCGGCCGGTGAGGCGATTGGTAAATGTGAGGCCAAATCCTCATTAGCGAATGCAAGACGCTGTTCCCTACTGATATATTCGCAACGAACCGTTGGAATTGTACACATATTCGATTTGTTCGTCTTATTATTAGAGGGATCAGGATATGACGACTATTTGGGGTATTTTGCACCACGATTTAGGCATACAAAAGTCAATCAAACCCGAATTATGCATGTCAGATACTAAGCCACTCAACAAATCATCTCTCATGCAAAGCAATCTACCACAAACCGCTACCATTACCACATCCTTGTACCAGCTAAGCCTCAGAAAGGCCGCAACTTTCCATCACTTTCCCTACATACATGACAGCAGATTGATCTCCCTCCCCGCTCCTACACAATGACCCTAAGTTATATCTGTTTCCCGTCCCGCTCCTACTCACTCGACAGGACCGGCCCTCTGCTTGACCTGTTTCCCGTCCCCGCTCCTACTCACTGGGCAGCAGCTTGATGATCTGCTTCATCTCGTCCTCAAATCCGATGTCGAGGATTCGGTCGGCCTCGTCGATCACCAGGCACTGCAGGTTCTTGAAGAGGAAGCTGGGCGTGTTCTGCAGGTGGTCCAGCAGACGACCCGGCGTCGCCACGATGATGTTCACGCCTGGCGATGGCGAGGGCTCGGGGTCAAGTCGCGTCGCGTCGGGTCGGGTCGGGTCGGGTCGGGTCGGGTCGGGTCGGGTCGGGTCGGGTCGGGTCGGGTCGGGTCGGGTCGG
>JARFNZ010121064.1:0-12283 GCA_031763405.1 Balanus nubilus | reverse complement strand
TGTACTCACAGGCCACGGTGACCTTGACCGGAGGGCTGGTATTCTGCCCGCGGCTACTGATCGCCGTGCAGACGCAGCTGAAGTCGCCAAAGTAGCGCTCCACGGCGCGTCTGGTGACGTCCAGCCTCAGCTCCAGCTGGCGGATGGCTGTCTCGGGGTCGACGTAGTCGGCTCGCGAGTGTTCGCCGGCCGCCATCAGCTGACCGTTACACCGGAAGTAGAGGTGCAGAGCATGTGCCGCCCGACAGGTCAAGGTCGCCGGCTTGTTGCGGCGCACGTAGGCGGAGGCGGGCACTTCGAGAAACACGGGCTCTGATTGGTCCAGGCTGGGCCCGGTCGGTAGAACGTCTGGCAGCAGCAGGTCTGCGGAAACAAGGGGTGATGTCAGAGAGGTGAGGTCAGAAAATGTGACGTTAGTAAGTGTGACTCCATGAATTAACCCTCGCCAGTGTAAGACAAAACTGCTGCGTCTCTGTGCAGCGGGGTTGATGCACCCACCCCCGGCCGATTCGCCCCTAATTGAGCTAGAGCTTCGCGGTAAAGACGAGCATGTTGCTGGTGACGAGAGAAAGCCGACGGTACCTGATTTTTAGGTCATTGGTCATTTGGTGACCTCTGAAGTTAGATCAATGACCCGAGATCACCGAATTCTGTTTGTCGAAATAATGACGTCTAATCAAGCCAGAGCCTTGCTTAAAAGACCAAGACGTTCCTTTTCGTTAGGAGAATGAGTTTTGATGCATTGTAGGTCTCAATGAGCCTTCATTATTAGTCAAAGATCAAAGGCCAACTTAATTCATCTGAGGTCCGTGACCTTGATTGACCTTTAATGGATCAGGACCTTATTTGAACCCGTGTGTGTAAAATGAATGCGAAATTGTATTGCAGTGCATAAACATGCCATAGGAAACTCTGGAAATCAAAAAAGGTCACCCGAGGTCATCAGAGGGCAGTGACCTCAGTCGAACTTCGGGGGAGGGGGTCGTGAACTCATTGAAAATAATTTAGTTCATATGGTAACACTTGTTTGAATTCATATGGCCACCTGTTCGTATGGTAACACTGTATACTCCTGAACACCAAAAATCAGGAAGCGCGCGATTAAAAGTATAAATATGTCACGGAATGTCATTTGCACTTGGCATGACCTTAAGAAAAAGGTCACGGGTCATCAGGGTCACGATTTTAACTAATTTCATAGTAGTTGCAAAATTATTATTACGTATGTACCAAAAATTTAATCGCGATTCACCCGTTTTTTACGCAATTTATTTTCGAAACTAGAGGGGATGGCACTTGGCAGCCACCCCTACACTGACGAGGCTTAAAATCAAGGCTGTGGAGTAGGCAAATTTCATCGATTTCAACTCCGACTCCACTCCGATTCCGGCCTATATTGTTTTTCCAACCGAGTACTAGCGAACAATATCTGCATTATTCATTTCACGCGAGTTATTCCCGAAAAACGAGGGGGTGGAAACCACCCCCTAGACTGGCGAAGGGTTAATGCATTGTGCGAGCGGTGTTGAATATGGAAAATTGAAATGTATTTATTTATTTATTTATTTACTTTGTAGTAGCCGTCCCCATTAGTAAGCCGATCCAAAGGGGCTATTCCTGGCACAGTGTCACATAAAGCAGGCGTTGGATTGGATAAAAGGCAAGCATACAATACAAATTAAAAGTACAAATAAAACAACATATAGCATCACTAGGTGACTAGGCGTGTATCGTTCAAGTGATAAAACTGGATGTCCAGTTGAAAGGCGAAATATTGTCACATTATCACGTCACCACACGTTAACAAAAATGGTTCATGAAAATGTAAACCGCTGTCGTTTGCAAAGGACGCTTACGTAATAATTAAGGTCGTCTAGGTATATGAGTAGGAATTAAATTGATAATGTTACCGAAACAACTCTATAAAATGCGCATGACATAACCGTCTTGCATTAATAAACTACTTTATGGTGTCGTAAATCTAAGTCGTCATATTCCAAACGCGACTAAAGTGGGTCACTATGTAACACTGAGTTTCGACCGAAAATATTATATTGTCGGTAGCATGCATGTCACAGTTCACAATATAGGTATGTTTACTAAAAATGTTGCCTGTTGAAGTAATCCACGCATTTTCAGCACCGAAATGAAACAAAAATAACAGCAAATCGCAAAGGTGCTCGAATTGTAATCGTTTGAAATCCTAGCTTGCATGCGGGTACTCTCAGTTTCAAGAAATGTTATCTTTGAAAAATAATTTTTCGGAGAAGTAAAAGCACAGTATCTTATGTTAACGGCGCGTCCATGCTTCCGAACGTTTTTGAAGACACACCAATTTTGTTCTATCTCGTACCGAGTTCTCAAAACAACAGTGAATGTAAGGCCACCACTCAGACCCATCGCTGTCATTTCAAACGTGACATTTGACACCTCAGAGCATGCAGTTTGCAAGTTTGTTGTGCTCAGCAGAGGCCGATCAGAGATCTTTTCCACGTGACAGTTCAAATGGAGCTCCACTGGACAGCAGGGTAATCTAACTGTCAAAGACGCACAGTGTGAAAGAGACGACTGCTCGGCATCCATTGCCTCAATATAGTCACTGGTGATGGTGTACGTTATGTAGGACGGACTCAAGTGAGGATGTCCCAGTCAAATCTGACTGAACATAGCTTTGGTATTCCTAGAGGCTAATAGAGGCCAGGCTGACATCTCTTACCAGCTCCAGTGAGCATGAATTCAGATTGACACGTCTAATCAAAGCTGACGGAGCTGATGCCTGGGCTCAAAGGTTGCACCGCAGAAGCGGAGCTGAGACGCCGACAGAGTTGCAATATGTGACGCCGAGAGACGCGGTCGGTGCCAGTTGCGTGTGTGAAGAGTCGCAGCTGCCTGTCACGTCAAAGGAGCCGCCGCTCTGCTTTGTTGAAACACTCAGACCGAGCGGCGTTTTTCTTTTGTTAATTTAGTAGGCATATTCTGCTCGATGAGATGCCTTGGGGAGTAAAGTGTGCACCCAAGAGAAGCTTGACATGCGAACTTTGTCCCTGTCGGAGTTCGCATGTCATGTCATGTCATGTCATGTCATGTCATTCGCATGTTCGCATTGATTCAGGGGATCAGTAAATAATTAACACGGACACGGGGCTTGAGTAAAATCAGTATAATCATAAAAAATCAACCAGCAATGCCAGACTCTGGTGCACATTTGATGGTCAAAATCCTAAAGCAAAAGCTAACACAAGTCCACCGTTCAACGCCAACGCTCTCTCGTTCCTTTCCACGTCAGCCCCCCTCCCCCCCCCCCCCTCTCCCTATTGGGCCTCTGCAGCAGATATTAGCACACAAAGCACGATTCAGTACGCGGTAGGGTTGACACCCAGTGTGGGTGTTAAAGCCAGCCTGAATGCCTGCTCCTGTCAGGTAGCGAGGGAGGATCCTCTGGTAGCTCATCGGTAGCAAGGTGGACAGGAGAGCGGAGAGTAGTGTAGGAGGAGTGTCAGAAACCGTGACACTCACAGACCGTGTCAGGACAGATTTTCGTCCGGACGAATTTTTGTCCATGGGTTTTTCATCTTAAATTATTTAATTGACAATAAGTAAGGTTAGGTGAGGATAGATTAGGTTGTTTTAGGTAGGGTTAGGTTAGGTTTGGTTAGGTTTGGTTGGTTTATTTCTTTAAATGTTGGACGAAAAAATGTCAGACGAAAAAATGTCATGGAACCCTCACAGACCGCATAAGTTCGTCCGTCAGTGTCTCTATGAAAGGGCCCCAGGCCATCAGCTGTCAAAACTCAGATTGTACAGGACAGTTTGTACAAGGTATCGTCAGTTACTTGCTATTGTGTGGCTTTTGGCATACATTTATGCGCAATGTGGTCCGTCACGATGTGCAAGAATATAATTATATAATCGTGCCTGTTGCCTAGAACAAAACGGAACATGCATTTTAAAAACTGTCAATTAAATTAACAACACTAAATCATAAAGGCGGGACGAGGGAGACGCGTCCCCAAACATTTTCGGATTTTACCATCAGGTACGCCTAAGTGCGTCGAATGAACAGAAGTGACATTAAAATTCCTCTTTCCTTCACTAATATTCATAAAGTGGCGACGCCATTGATAGATGTTTTGTTAATTAAACCATATTTTAGATGAAAGAGATTAGTGCTTGTGCGAGGAACATAGTTGTCAAAATGAACACACGAAATATCATGACTTTTTTCTCGAAGATATTCGACTAATCCAAAGCTATCAAAAAACGTTATTGTTCCGTAATATTTCGGTCACAGCCCTTTATCATACAGTAGACATTCCAAACACTTCAAACAATTTCGAACAAATTCAAACCATTTTCAAACTTTCTAATATTCAAATATTTTCGAGGAAAATGTCTTCATATTTTATGTGTTCAATCTCATATTTTAGATTCATGCAGCTGACACTCAAGGCAGTGAGTCTATTAACAGTAGGAAATTTTGCCTCCCCCAAATTGTCCATTTAGAATCAGTTTTTGGATCCGAGTTAAGGTGCCAATACCTATTGTCTCAACCAATATCATGGATGTGAGTTATCCAAAACATTTTATTCAATAATATTTATGACCAAATATGAAAAGATGAAAATATAAAAAACAAACAGGTGGTGTGATGTTAAATGATGTGACACAAAGAACATTTAACAACCTTTTGCAGAAAACTTACCATCGTCAAGGTCAGAGTGCAGGTCATCATCCAACAGTTGACCTTGACCTGAGGTCAACTCGACCGTCCATATAAGGACAATAAGCACCCGGAGTGCTTGCATCGCGAGATGGAGGCGCCGTCTGCAACAGATCAAAGCAGGCATGTTACAAGGAGGCGCTGCACGAAACAGATCAAACAAGCAAATGTCTGATGTGGACGAGGTACAAAATGGAGGCAAAATAAAATACATTTTAAATAGAAAGTGTCCAGTTAAATGTATGCTTAAAAGTAAAATATATTTAAGTATGTTAAACGGCGAGATAGTAGAGATAAATGATGCACCGAAATTATTCGGTAGACAAAAAGATAAAACATGACAGGTACACTGCAACATATTTGTTATCGCTTTCTTACATAGTGACCTGTCAGCTTGTCGACAAACATCGAAAAAATGTTTGCCCTGTCAACGATAATACATATCGACTTCTTAGAATAGGACATCGCCAGTTCCCAGCCAAAAATAAACATGCAAAACTAATGAATATTCAATTATGCTAGCCATGTATAGAGAGTCGTGCTCGCTCGCTCCTTTGTTTCAAAATTAATATGCAACCAGTTTTAATGTCTTCACAAAACAAATGGATGTCCTTCGTTGGCTAGGAATGACCTTGCGGTGAATGTATTTGCTTGTTTTAACTGAAGGCATGCATTATTCATTTGAATGTAGAAAGCAAGCACAATAGGTCCGGAATGAGATGCAATTCCTCCACCCTCAAAGCAGGGCGATGACATTTAAATATGGCAAGGAGTTAAGTGGCACGTGCCTATGCACCGTGTAAAGAGATGTAAAAACGTCACGAAAAGCGGGAGGGACAACATTGAATCATTGATCTCGTCTTGGGAGAAATCCAACGCTACTTTGGTTGGAAGGTTGGATGTGGGTTCTTCTGGTCTGTGTGAATATATTTGCTTCCATGACAACCTTCTTTTTTTTTGGTCATCAGCCAATTAAACAATGAATCCATTATATTCCGAGTCAATTAAAAAACAATTTTCCATCATAATTTCCCATGATTTCCCATGATTTCCCAATTTCCCTCGTAACCAACGCGTCATCATTGTCCGACAAGTAACCAACACGATTTTTTTTCTCAGATCATGTCGAATTTGGTGGCCAAAAGGCAACCAAGACAACGAATCTATCAATCCCCGTACCAATCCCGCGTAAGCAATACAGAGTCCAGGATGTGTCACCCACTCGATAACACACGCCACGCGTCTAAATATTTATAACACCGTCCGTTACGTCCTTGGTGAATACATTACTGCCCGCCAGAGGCAGCCGCTGTTCAGATATTCACCACGGACATGACCAGGAGGGTCAACATGCTGATCAACATGACGACTCTGCATTCCACCAGCCAGCTACCCCACTGCACGGCCGGTTCACATCACGACCTATGTCAGCACTTAAGGCGGAATGTTTGATGGGCATGCCATGAAAACCGGGCTTAACAGATAGCAGATTAACGCAGGGTGGTATTGTAATGTGCATACCATGTGAATCAGACATAATGGTCAGATAGCAGGGTAACACAGGGTGGTGCTAAAATCTGAATGCCATGTATTACCGAGGGTAAGATAGGGCTTGTTCGGGACTTGTTGCATAACTTGTTATGTTGTGTTGCGACTTGTTGTCTGGCGTGCTGTGACTCAACGTGACTTGGTCGTATATATTCCGTGAGCCACCCTCATTTAGAACTCAACCACACCGCTCCTCCTTTAGGTACCTTTAGGAGTCCTAAGTAAGGAATTATTAAATAATATGCTAGACATTAATATGATTATATGAGCCCTAATATCTACAAATTAACGCTGGCAGCTGATGAGCATACTGGCCAAGAACTTCGAGCTTGCATCGACTCAGTGGAGAACCGTGTGTGGTCTCCGCTGATGCAGCGTTTCAGCGGAGAACGATGTGTGGTCTCCGGCCATCAAACCGTGTGATCTAACACTTTATAACCTGAGACAGCAGGATGGTTCATTATTTGTTTATGCGTTTGTGTGGCCTCAGTATGTCCTAAGCCAACTAAGCGCTAAGCGGTTGTCACCACCATGCGATATGTGGCTGTCTTCTGCGTTAATATAAAGTAAACCACATAGCAGCTGGTCTGCCAAACAGCTGACTGTGAAACGGGCAGAGCTGCGTGCTGTGACGTCATCGACCAACTGTTTTTACGTCATCAGTTGATGTGATGCTCTTAGAGTATAGTGTCATCAACTCATCAATTACATATGCTAGCATCATAGGGCGAAGAGCGAGACGTTACAAGACAAATATATAATTCCGGAAGTATTACGGGCCAGGCGGAATACCTATCCCTAGAAATGCTGGTGAGTGGGTCATCCAACCCGTATGAAAACCGCCGGGCACACCGGAAACGCACCGGAAGTGAGCCGGAAGTCAGCCGGAAGTAAGTCGGGAGTATCGTACGGCGCGGCGCCATTGGCCCGATTTCTGCGGGGTCTGTAAGAAGGAGGTAACCGGACCGTGTCTAGAGGAAATGGACTGGGCGGTCCCCCCCCCCCCGGAGTCCATCAGCCTCCCCCTCTGGCTGCCCTTCCCCTGCCCACCACCACAAGCCGCCCCCTCGCTCTCCCGTCAGCAGGCCCGGTAAGGAAGACGGGTAGCTTCGTCGGTCGCCACACATCACCGGTTCGACACAGACAGGAGCGGAGAGCTGCCGCCGCGCCGGGAGAGCTGGCGAAGCTCACTGGGGCTGAGGAAGATCCATAGGGCTGACAAATATCACTAGTGCTGGCGAAGCTCCGTAGCAAGGGAAAGGGAGAAGGAAGACGAAGGATGACGGGAGTGGGGGACTGTAGACAAAGGCATCGGTTGGTTGTCTCGACATAGAGAGTAAGTGTTCTTCGTTGATGACCAGCTTAGCCAGACCAGAGCGGCTGCAGGTAAATAAATTACATAACAAAATTACTTAAATCATGACAGATCCCAAATGAATGAAATGAAATGAAATGAAATGAAATGAAATGAAATGAAATGAAATGAAATGAAATGAAATGAAATGAAATGAAATGAATAAAGCAAAATCCTTGTTGAGCATTATTAACCCAAAAACAAAATACGAAGGAAGGGACGAACCTCTTCAACTTGACACAATTACGCAATCTGAGTGGTTGGGCCCCGCACATCGCAGCTATCTACTTTTATCGCCGCTATTGGCTATCCAATTAGCGTATGGCTCTTAGAGCGACAATTCGAACCCATTCCTGACTTCAATTGCCCATTAGATCCCACGTTCTAAGGACGGGTTGACCTACAACGTCTCATGTGAGGCTTGGATAGCGCAATGAACAGGGAAGTCTTGATAAGTGAAAGTGTACAGGAATGAGAAATTTCGATCATATTGAAGTATAATTCTAAAGCGATAACTGAGACTTGTGATAGCTTTTCAGGTATGTAAAATGGTGACCTCTCTACTTCCTAATACTTTGACGCGCTTCTTCACATTTGTATTTTTGAAACACTTCCTACATTGCAGGTATTCAACCAAGCTGTATTTTTCGTCATTCCCATTTTACTCCTCCCAGGGGCGGATCCAGGAGGGGGGGGGGGCAAGGAGCCATGCCCCTCCCCCGAGTTCTGAATCCATGGTTTGACCTCCCAAATCGCCGAACATTTTGGGATATTTAACATTATGTCTATGACATTGCATGGAAGGCATTGATTTCATTTGGACGATCTGCCCCATCCCAAAACAGCTCCGCCCTGACCCCTCCCTCCAAGATACTTTTAACCTACCCATATCTTCAGAATCCCTCCGTGTTCCACTCTGTTCGGTCCTACGTAAATCCACCCAGTGTCCACCAGTACCCCAACTAGTGTCCACCAATACCCCACCCAATGTCCACCAGTACCCCAACTAGTTTCCACCAATACCCCATCCAGTGTCCACCAGTACCCCCTCGGTGTCCGCCAGTACCCCATCCAGTGTCCACCATTGCCCCACCCAATGTCCACCATTACCTGTCGTCGTGACTTGGCCCCACCATTTGAGCGTGGGTGCACTCTGCTGCAGCGGCACAGTCGGCGATTGAAGTATAATGACCAGGGGCTGCCAACTGAGGACCCGCTCCCACGCCGCGCTGCAGGCCTCTGTGCAGAGACGGATGCAGGGGGAGGGGCGAAGGGGCAAGCCCTCTCCAAAGGTCCTTTTCGTTATCCATCTCTCCAGCTTGTAAATGGCATTTGGCAGTTCCCGCTACTCCTAACCCTTCCCGGCACAAATCTTACATCGCATTTGCCTCTCACTAAGCCTATACCGGCCCCTGTCCCTGTGGTCGCTCCGCCGCCCTCCAATCTCCACTGAGATTCCACCGCCCGACCGCCGGCGTCATCGGCTGCGTCGTCATCGTCCTCACTGCGTCATCATCGTCATCAGCGCGTCATTATTGTCATCAAAGTCACCGCGCGTCCCACCACCGCGTCGCATGGCGGCCGGGCCCTTCTTGCACTAGGCGGACGCACACAGACTCTACCTAAAGCTGGTGAACAACGAACCCTCCGTGCAAAAACGGCGTGCGGTCCCTGCCCAGAGGCCAGCTGTGGCTCCGGTGGTATAATTTGACCACTCGGCGGGAAACCGGAGGATGTGGCCGCCCTGAAGCCTCACGGGGTCACCTGCTGGACCGGCAGTGATGGTATTTACCATCCCAGTGATGGTATTTACCAACCCCAGCCCGTCCAGCCGGCCGGAGTCACCAGTAATCACCGGCAGACATTATCCTGTTTTGTCACTGTCCGACGTCTGACCGAGGGTCCATAATGGCCCCCTCGGGCCGGTAAATACACGGGGAGATGGTAATCAGCTGTCTGCGGCCGCTCAGCCGATTACAGCTGTGTGACTCGGGGTTCTTCAGTCGCAACTTCAGGTTGACTGGGTCTCTCACGGAAGGAGAGGGTGGCTGCACCGGGGACAATTACAGACACTGGATCCGGTGCAGGGACAGTGATAAAATTATATTGTTTCTGTCTCACGTAACCCTGATGATAATCATGATATTGGAGTTTATGGGCGCTCCGACAAGAAACCTTGAATAAATGAACGTCTAGTGTCGGTTAGGTGTGTAAAGCAAGAGGATGTGTAGTGCGGTTTATTGCATTTTACAATACCCAGAAATACTAAATGTCAAAAATTGGAAGCAGAATTACAAAATACACTCTTCCCTCGGGAATTCACTACCATTTTTTATGACAGAATGAAAAATGACCAAATTGAGTCAAAATCCAACACCAAAACGCGCTCCTCGTTATCGCCAGAGATATTCTGAAATTGTTAAATAGTGGGCAGCTACAACAGAGCCTTCCATGATCTGACAAACCGAAATAACGGGCGGTGGACAGAGGTGACATCTTGCTGACAATCTTATCTGTCAACATTACGGTCACGTGACCTCTCCCATCACGGGACCCTTCCATCACGTGACCACTCTTATTATGTGACACCGTCATCACGTGACCTCGCTCTTCTCTTGATCCCTCACCACGTAACCTGACCGTCAAACTGATTATGATCATCGTCTTTCTTTTCTGTGTCACTGACGGATTTAATGACATTCAGACAGGAGCAGACCACGGCCCGACCTGACCGCCCTTTCAACCCGACGGGAACCGTCACAACATAGCGTGACGTTGCGGGTAATTACTGGTGCGATGGGTCGCCGATAGATGTCACTGCTTCCGCCGGGGTATTGTGTCCCCAGAGCTTGATTGAGCTATGTCATGGCCAGTGGTAGGGAGGTGGTATTCACATCAACGAAGCATGACTGAGGTAGGCCCATTTCAACAACGTTGGGCCCTTGTTCTCCACTACGGAGGTCAAAAGACCCAAGCGACATGCATGGTCAATGGTCATGTTTATTTTTATAAGTCTTTGGCATGCTAGATATACAACATTCGTATTAAGCGTTGGTACAGATACGTGGTGTGGTACACCGCACTTAGAACTACGCTCTAATTGTATACGAGTAAGCTGTTGTAGGTATACTTTTCCATGATCAGGTGAAAGGGTGTTAGAAAGTACAGTCAGGTCATTGAAGTGCCATCAGTTCATGGAGGTACCATCAGGTCATCGAATCACCGTTAGAAGGTCATCAAATGAAGTGACCCGACGAGTCGTGAACCATTAGCCCTGAGGCTATATGGAGAGGTCATTACCGAGGGGAACTAGACTGTGACGAGAGGCAATCAGCCCACGTCCGGTCACTCCGAGGACAACATCAACCCCCTCCTTCTCCTTCTCCGGCACTGTCATTATCATCACTCCATGGGTAGTCACGTAATCACTCTAAATCCTTCGTCGTCGCAGCGGCAACAGTAGTTTTCCGCTGAGACCGTTTCAATGACCTTTGTCGCAATGGTCAGTTTTTTGGACACCACATGGGTCACTTCCTTTCAATGATCTCTTCGCTGATACCGCAAGTGTTATTTTCCTATACAAGTCCACATGAGACGATGGCCAGTGGTCAGAGTTGCATCTTCACACAGGTTCAAAGGTCGACTGCAGGTCAATCACGTGACCTCTGGTGTTCGCGGTCGGTTTAGTCCACACTCCCGGAGGTGCAATCACAGAGAGTGGGCCTCTCCCACGCCAACCTCGACAATCCAGCCGTCTTTATGACGCTGTATTATCAGAGATAGATAGCGGAAATGGACGGATGACATGTAAGGCGGACAGAGGCGAGCCGCAGAACAACAAAGGGCAGGGAGGGAAGAGAAGAGCTGAGGAAAGAGGAGAAGAGCAGGACAAATAAGAGAATGTCGTGAGATATGAGTGCGACATGCCGAATAAGACGCAGAATAATACTTCAGCGTCACGTTATGATCCTGCTCCACTAGGGCCACAAATCTCAAGCAGTGGCTATGGCCACAATGTGCAAGTGCACAAAGAGACCAATCAAAGTGCAAATAAAGTTACTTTAAAGACAAGCTGATTGGATAACAGAAGACGCAATTAAAAAGGTGGAATAGCAGAGGGTATACAATAGGTCAAAGAACAAAGGGCATAAGATAAGAAGACAGAGATCAAGTTAAGTAACGCAAAGGACAGGAGATGCCAGAGAAGAGGTCAGCAGGCAGAGGCCTTACATTGCAGACTGGCTCGTAGTTCATGGCACTTAAAAGAGGCCCTTCATACCAACACCGTTGTATTGCCAATTACGGATCATCCATGCGCCTTAAATTTCGTCGTCGTTTCAACTCTGACCTGACCTGGCCGGCTCAGGCAGCAGTGCGGCAGGTTTCACGGTCCGGAGTGTAATTATGACGGCGGAGTCTTCAGCGGAGGTCACCGGGGTCATGATGAACAGTGACCCCGGGCTTCGTACGGTGATTGACTTCAGACAGCGAGATCACGAATTCTTTGTTGAAAAGCATCCGACAGACAGACAGACAGACAGACAGACAGACAGACAGACAGACAGACAGACAGACAGACAGACAGACAGACCAGACCAGACCAGACCAGACCAGACCAGACCAGACCAGACCAGACCAGACCAGACCAGACCAGACCAGAC
>JARFNZ010121053.1:0-12287 GCA_031763405.1 Balanus nubilus | reverse complement strand
GGGGGGGGGGCGGTGGCGGTTCTTCACCCCCCCCCCCCCGCCGGTGCGAAGTTGGCTCAGACCCCCGCCGGTGCGAGGGTTAATCATGAAGTGTCAAAAAATTGTGCGTGAATACATATCATCAATGCCATCCCGAAACTGTGAAACTGTACCATCTGAAATTCATAGCACTTATACGCTACTATTGGGTATAAACACTTTACAAATATGCATCTACGGAACACACAAGCACCCAGTTCCACCGTAACATCACACACCGCTTCCCGACATCCCTCCATAATCGCCTATCTACTCACTCAGGCAGCGCGTAGATGACCCAGAGACCGTTCTCATCCACCGCGAAATCGGCGTATGTGTTGCTGGAGTTGTAGAGCCTGATGGACTCGTTCTTGGCCAGGTCGGGAAGCCTCAGCGTGTGCTCGTACCCAGAGCGCAGGTTGAGGCTGACGATTTCGCTCTGGTTCGGCTCGCCGAGGGTGTGGTAGTAGAACGAGCCGTTGTAGACCACGTGTGAGTTGCCCTGGTGCGGCTTAAGCAGTGTGATGTTACGCGTGACTTTCTTGCGGTCGAAGGCGTCCTTGGTTCTGTACTCAGAGAGCTTCAACGGCTCGCTCTTACGGGTGTCCCAGTACTTCTTTTCGTCGGTCAGACTGGGCGGGTAGGCGTCGCTCATCCAGGCGCCGAACCGCTCGCTAGAGTAGCGGTTGAAGACGGGCTTCCCGACCGCGGACAGCTCGCAGGCTGTTGGAAGAGATGAGTGACTGAGTTGAGGCGAGGCAGAGGTGCGGAAGGGATGACATGTTTGTTACGACTTCAACGAAAAGGTAGGGAGAGAGAGAGAGAGAGAGAGAGAGAGAGAGAGAGAGAGAGAGAGAGAGAGAGAGAGAGAGAGAGAGAAAAAAAAATGAGTGAGGAAGAAGGATAGAGGGAAGAGTCAGGCTACTTTCTATTGATGCCGGATGATAAGTTTTTCCGCCGACTTGAGGAGGTTTTATCTCGAAACATAAATTCTCACTAAAAAGCAATCACGTCAAGATAGACGGATGGTCTGCCTTTTAGGAAACTGTCTGATTCATCAAACCGCAAACGAAATATAATATTTTGAAAATAGGACATGTTGACACCAATAACTCTTTTAGACCTTCCACGAGATATTCTGATCTGAAGGCAGCCGTATTTCGTCCTATGAATAATTGAAACACAACAAACACTATGCTTTTCGTTCGCGGTTCTGACCGTGTGCTCAGGAGTCAGCCTTTATTGAAGGGAATGTAATTAAGAGAACAAACAGAGAAATGAAACCAGTGAATGCATTGGCAGCCTTCTGTGTAGAGACTTTCAGCCTGCGATTGGCTCTTGTTGCATAAACAAACTTTCATATTCTGGTATAGAATAAAAAAAAAATACTATCGGCTAGCAAACAGTTCAGAAATATATCTCGGGTTGGCACAGCACAGTAACTTTTAGCAAAGAATAGCCCTCGACCGCCTGTGTCAGATTGGTCCGTTGGGTCATTGCGCTGCTCTCTCAAAGGTCACCGTCCTTACGAGGCATTGATCTAAAGCGTTTCCGAGGCCAGTTTGGCAGGAGATCGGTCCACCCGTGAGCGAACAGGCGCGATCGACTCCCACGCTGAGTAAAATCACCAACCGTTTTACACGAGTCGTAAAATAGGTATCAGACGTGACGAAACTCATGAAGCCAAGCAAACGACGCCGGGGCATTTGGGACGATTGGCATTACTTTCGCCAAGTCACTTACAGCCGCTGAAAGCTGAAGCCATTTCTTGGCAAACTCCTCCCACACCACCCCTTACTACCTGTCCTTGGTGATACCTACGGGGATTCGGTCCGGATGAATGTCAGACAAAACATGCATTTTTTCACTGCAAAACAAAAGCTGAGCTGATCATACGATCATAAAAGCTGATCATATCGCAAAGAAATGCAGACAAAAACAACTCCGGCCAGAGAACGTTGCGGTATTACACCTTGCCGCCTCGCCGTCCTCCCGACGCCCGGGTGTTTGACGGGAGACTGGTGAGGTTGCCCAGACGCTGTGATTGGTAACGGAGCACGAGAGCGCTTTCTGGCGCCGTGCTGGCCGCCGTGAGTCGAAGTCACGACGTCACGCTCTGCTGCCGTGACGTCTCCGGCGGCGGCGGCCGGTCGAGTGCGGCGCACCTGTCACCACCGACCTGCACGCTGGCCGCTCGGCCGAGCGCCTGTGTGAGCGTCAGCGCCACCCTGACTGAAGTGAGCCAGGGACCTTCCGCTCAAATGCATTAATGTCTTTCGATTCAAATGCGCCGAATACTTCCGCCTTCACGGTGGTTGCATCCGAGCTGTTTGAACCCCGGCAGTGCGCCAGGAAATTCCACGGCGAAGCACGGAACGGTTCCGTTGAAAGATGAGGCTGTGATGTCGGTTGTGATCTTACGGCTAAAACTATGTAAATTTGGAGCCCACAAAGGCCGGCTTAAGCTTGCCCTTCCATTGTTGTCCGCCAGGAAATGGCGCGACTTCGTTATGGCGTGCCTAGTTAGGGCTCATACCTATGCTGATCACGAGCCCGTCACTTCTAACAAACAAGAAGCGCGATATGTTTATGCAAGACGGCTCTGTTTATGATAAGTAGACACATAGCTGCTCAGTTTTGGGCGGCTTGACGAGCTTGTGTTATGTGGTCGGATGTTGCATGGAACGATTAAACGGTTCGAGTTTCTCGGTATGCCCTCAGTTCAGGGAGATCGAAGGCCTCCCTCGAGGCAGGCCTCCCTCGCTATGGCATATTCCGTTCGCACGTGTCGCGACTGTCCAAAACGGGTCTTTCTGCCGTGTTGAGACCAGGTGCGACGAGTTTTTAAACTCATGCAAATGTATAGACTTTTCTGCTCGCCGCCATTTGCATATAAGACTGCTGCGAGGTCCTACGCGGGGCGGACTGGTTCATACTGAGGTCACTGTTTGATGTCAGTCGGCCTTGCATGGTCAGTGACGAAGTTGTTTTTGGTGCGTGTGCCTGTGCTTTTGGTGCACGTTGTCTTTTTTATCGTTTTTTTTGTCTTCCGTCTTGTATGCTTGTATATGTTTAATTGGACGTACCAATTTACTGTCGGACTTCACCTGTAACTGGGTTTTATGCCTGTTGGTGATTACTTAAATAGGTAAATAAATACAAATAAATAAGGTCAATAATGGACCTAAATGTTAACTACCCAAATCACTTAAACACTTTCCCCGTTTATTGTTTACATATACTTACCACAGACTGCAAACAGAGAAAATACGCTGAGTCGGTTATACTACTTAGAAACCAAACATCTCCAAATTACACCTTTAAATAGTCCCCAACCTCATTAAATTAAACATAACACTTTAGACTTCATTCATTATACCTCCATTACGTCATCATTGATGATTCAAAGGCATTATGTTGATCACCGTTTGTCGTTTGCCCAAATAGCCTAATTAAAATATACATTAAGTTATCCTGACCCGTTCTGATCAGCCATTTCGTCGACATTCGCCTCTCCCCGCCAGCTGCCGCACTCACCCATGTTCCTGTTGTTAAGCCCCTCGGCCGTGACGCCGTTGATGCGGGTAACGTTGCGGACCATGCTGCCGTAACTGACGGGGAAGCCACCGACGCCCGGATAGGCGATCTGAGGACACTCCCTGCAGGGGACCTCCTTCTGCGGTGGGCACAGGTTGTCCTGGTCGGTGATGTTGTGCGGCTGCGGACCGTACACCACCTTGTTCTGCTGACCCTCACTGAGCCCGGCGCCTCGAGCTGGAGGGCAGACGGGGTCAGACGGGGTCAGACGGGGTCAGACGGGGTCAGATGTTCACACTGGTCACACGAGTCAGAGGGTCACACGGGTCAGATGGGTCACACGGGTCAGATGGGTCACACGGGTCAGATGGGTCACACGGGTCAGATGGGTCAACAACAAGGGCTGTTCATTTAGTTGGAAATTACAAAAATGCAGCTCGGAGCCGTTGAACCGCGGATTGGCTGTCAAATGACAATACATGCAGACTTAATGCATTAAACGTGCAGATACGGTTTCTTTACGCCACACATAGTTCATATTCGTACGCACACATGGAATCATCGACAAGTAAATCTCTTAGCTGCATTGATTTCAAATTTATCGGCAGCCACCAGGCGATCATAAGTTTCAGAAAATGCCATCAAAATCGGCTCTATATAACAATGTTCTCATCAAACGGTAGCCGAATGACGGCAGTTCGGCCCTCATGAGAACGCGGCCATATTTCCTCCGCAATAGATGAAGTTGTCCCGAATGGTGGCATTCATCAAACAATCTATTGATAATGCTTCATTGGTAACTTATGAAGTACTAAAGACATTACGGTCAACGGTCTTGAGCCGTTATGAAATCTGAAATTATGAGCCGTTATGAATTCTGAAATGTCTTCCAGCCACCAAGGTGACAGATTTGGCGCAGTCATATAAAACTGACTTCGCTTTAGAGGGACGTTCCTACGTAGAAATTTAAGCTTGAAATATGATAGAGCAAGTTTCTCCTGTTTTACCAGTTCAGTCCGTTGAAGAAAAAATGATATTGAATCGTTGCAATCTTCATTTGATTTTTGTTTTACATCTAAATTTTGAATTTTTCCTTTACTGTGTATTTTTCGTATGTATATGCTGAAGTCCGGGAAGTGCTTTTCCTAACAAAGTACGGTTTCTTAAAGAAAGAACAATCTTCAAATAAAACTTGCAAACTAATGAGGGCGAACTTTCCAAAACTAACTGGACTGTTAAAGCACGTGACAAACTTGTTTTATCACATGTACAATTTTACAGAAGGCTGGATGGTCCCTTCAAATTCACAAACACAATTAATATTGAGAATGCATGATATAAGTAAAGTAAAACCAAGCTGTTCAAAAGAAATTGGACATATTCGTTATTGCACCGTTAAATGTCGCATCATAATTCATAAAAAATTGCCTAGGCTACCACAAATTCAAAGAAGTAATTGGATACTTCCCTTTAAACTACTACTTTGTTGGCACTTTTCAAAAAAAATCTTTATTTTGTCCGCCCCGTAGCTCAGTTGGTAAATCGCCGGACCTCCGGTGGTAAGAGTCCGGGTTCGAGACGCTTCGGCGCTCGATATTTACTCCTGACGGGGATTACCTGCGGCCGGTGGCAGCGGCCGCACACAAGGTCAGTTGAAGTCAGTGAGTGTATCGGGCGGACCGTGTCCGGCTTTGTGGGCACGTTAAACTTTCGAACTAAATCCTGCCGGCTACCCGGAACTTCCCGATCGGACGGTAGAGGTCAGGACCTGCGCAACAAGCTCTGCTTAGCGCGGATTCTGATCTTGCAAATCCGTCCACTCAAAAGGTTCGGACTAAATTTATTTTTAACAACTAAAATAAACCATACTTTTGTGGGCCAAAAATTATTCGGGTCATATTTATGTGGCTTGGTGTATCAGAAACAAGGGCCCAAAAGAAATGCAAAATGGTGATTTAATGTGTACATAATTCCATTAACTCGTCGTTGACTGGACAACTCAGCCGAACACCATTGACTGGGGGAGGCAAGAAGTGCCCCCGGATTATCTCCGGAACTAATAATCGCGCTGGGGGAATTCAAAAGTTCTCAACAAGACGCACCTAAAGCATACTCAAAATTTTTTAATTGAGGTCACGTGTCAGGTCAATGTCCGGTCAAAGGTCAAAATCGAGTGTTTCTGCGTTAAGGGACGCGGATACCACATAATGTGCAGCTCTGGGCCAAACTGCGCCATAGTACTATCAACTGTTAGGTTAATGTACCATTTGAGTATAGTACCCATACGAAGTACAGGTCAGGGTCAAGGTTAGGTCACAATAGGCCAACAAACCCAAAAGCCATACATGGGTAATGCGACACATGTTGTATGGGTCGTTTTAGACGTAGAATTCGATAGTGACGTTTGTTTTGTAATCTGAAGTTAATTTAGTGAAGTTTATAACAAGGTCAGGTCAAGGTAAGGTCAAATACGGTCAAATTTTGTAAGTGTTTTTTAATAGAAGACACATGTTCCTGAATCAGAGGTTGCTCAGAAACCCATTGGTGTCATTCATTTTTTCGTACATGGTCTAGAAATGACAAAAATTGCAGGTAAAATGACGTCATGAGTTTACAAACATAGCGAGTCATTACTCCGTCAAAAATAAAGATCATACGTTAATTGAATTTGGTCTGAAGGTAGTTAATGCGCAGTTCTTTTACATACATTCTGTTTTATTATCTTCTAATTTTTTTATTTTGTTGGCATTTTTTTTTCAAAGACTCTATTTATAATTTTGGGAGTCAAAATTACAACAATTCGGAAAATAGGAGACAACCATTTTGTAGAACTTGTGATGTTGTGTCTTTTGGAGTTTTTATTTGTGATTGCTTCAAAACTGGATTTTTGAGGATTTTTGCAAACACTTGACACTTATCGGCCAAATTTGGCATGTAGTGACGTCACGAAAACCGATACATCTGAAAAGTTTTACGCCAAACTGCTTAATTTTTTCTCTGAAAATGTCAAATTGGTGTAAGAGAAGAGGTATGCCAAGTTTCACATTGTTAGCTCTAGGTGTTTTTGAGTTATTTAAATTTTTCGACGGAGGGGCACTTGCCCCCCCCCCCCCCTAGTAATGACGGTTTAAGTTCAGTGGCCCCTTAAGGGTAAAAAATGAATGTCGTCGTACAGAGCCTATAGTAAGCTGTTTTGAAACTCTTAACGAGTAAAACTAGTTAAATCTTCAATATTTTGCCTTCTAGTTGATCATACACATCCAGTAAAACTAATATTTCGTAAAACTAGACAAGATTCCAGTAAAACACATCCAGTAAAACTAGATTGTCATCAGAGTAAGGTGTTTCATCGAGCTCTATGCATCATCAAAACATAGTTTACAGATATACCTTACCGCTAATAACAGTGGACTGTTTCTTGGCATTTTGTTTGTATTTTGAACGACTCCGCTACGTTCTGTCCTGGGTAAAGTAAGCTTCGGTGCATTTGAAGCATACATTGGAGTGGACGAAAAACGAGATTCGAATGCTATATCAGCTTTGATTCCGTCGAAAATCTGGCAAATCCAAGGAGAGTATTGAATACGAGAGAGGCGTTGGTTTGTCAATCTTTTGACTGAATCGTAATTGACATAACACTTAGCCCTTGATTTATCTCAACAATTCATCCTCAACGTAAGATTGAAATGTGCCGAACCTTACTTTTTCCAGATGGAACGTAGCTGGTTCGTTCAAGATGCACCTTGGATGCCCAATAACAGTCAATTTCTCATAGCGACAAGGCATATCAGTCGGCTATGCTTTGGTGATGCATTAGAGCCCAATAAAACAGCTTACTCTGATGACAGTGTAGCCCAAAAAGTAGGTTTTGCCCAAAGGAGCTTTTGAATAATCATAGACCGGGCTCTGTACGAATATATTTATTTTTGACCCAATTGGAAAGGGGTCACTGAGCTTTATGTAACTATGTACACATGACAATTTAAATCTTGTCAACTTGTTTTTGGACTCCTATTTCTGATACCCCAAGGCCCAAAAATATGTCTCGAGTAAATGTTGAAAAAATAATTTGGGAAAGGACGACATGTCCTAATACTAGCGGCTATTTTTTTGCCACCTCCCATTTTTGGGTAATACCTCCTAAAGTAATACAATTATCATCGGTAGACTTTTAGCATCCTCTTTAAGCCTCTTTAGCACATAAATGTTACCCATGTTTTTAGGAAAATGATAGTGGCATGACAGGTCGGCCGGAAATGACGTAAAAGTGGCGTCATGTTTTTCAGCACTTGACCAAAAATAAAGGTTTGCAAGAAACACTTTCAAGCGAGCCGTTTTTAAGATAAAATAAAATGTTTTATATGAAAACTCAGAATAGAATAAGCTATCAGACTACGTGTTCTTTTTCTGTTTCAAGAGCTCCTAAGATCTAAAAATTAAAGTTCATTATGACAATTTTTGTTATACTTCGAAATGTAAAAGTATACAAACCGGAATATATGTAAAACAGACCACTTCAGTGATTATGTGTACCAAATGTTAAGCTGATACTTATCTTCAAAAGTGATATACCATGCACCTTTCGAAGTTCAAAAACTGTCACCCTTTATCGCATTTCTACGAATTCCGATGATCTTCATTTTTCATTTTTTGTGACCAAAATCAGCACTCTGACCTTGTTGACCTCGTAACCTCAGATGACCTTGACCTGACTCATGAACACCAAAGGCTTAGAATGGTACCTGGAAGTGTCACGGACACGATTCACGCCTATTTGTTGGCTCCTTACGTGTTAAATATAGTTATTTCGCGCTGCAATTTTACCAACCGAAAACAGTCATGGAATTTCAGACCTGACCTGTGACGTCATTGGTGAGCTCCGGGTCAAAAACCTTGAATTTCCTTCAATTAATTTTTTTCAGGATTATCGAACACCGTATGCATTTTTTTAATTGGACCGGTAGCTTCGGAGGTCAGAGGAGACACCCCCCCCCCCCCTCCACCCCCCAGTAAGTCGCGTTATGGAAATACCCCAGTAAGGCACGGATATTCTTGTTCTCACAAAACCATCAAATTAGGTTGTCACATACCATGATACATAGATAACTGTAGTAAATACAGTTACTACAGTTATCTATGCATGATATCATTCATATCATTGTTTGTGTTACTGGGCAAGCCATGTAAAAGTACGATAAGTGATGCAACCAAGTGGCCAATAGTATCAGCGATCAACACGTATATGTATGCATCTACACCATAACAATATGACCCACACGGCAGTCGGACTCCGTCAAACGAGAGTCGGAAGCCAATTAGGAAATGTGATTATGCCTGGCAGGCTAGCCGGCATCGAACAAAACCCATCACTCCAGCTATGCATGCCTGGTCGCTGTAATAGCGAATGTCACAACCGACTCTTCACCGGAAGTGACAGCAAAACGTCTGCATGTTTCCATACCGACCTATTCACTGGATGCCCAATTTCACCCGGTACAGGCTAACTATCACATCGTCTTCGCCGTATTGCGTCGTCCGTCGCGCTGAAAGTTCCCACGACACCATCGGTCAGTCAATCCTCCTTGCCTCAACATTCCGCCACCCGGGGCCTACCAGCTGACGAGCGCCGCCAGCCATCCCGCTCGCTTTCATCCGATGACGTCACGGCGCCGATCGCCCGTCATCATTAGCAGAGGCAAAACCGGAACGCCGCCGAGCGCCGTCCCACACCGCTCGCTTTTGTTTACGCCTGCGGGCCACAACAAAACACTCGCCGCATCCTCTTACTTTCGAGCGCCGTCAGTCGGGCAGCGGGAGTCAGTTGGGCTCGGCGAGTCGTCCGGGCTGGTCCGTCATGTCTCCCGCTTGCCTCACTCTCCTCACGCTGGTCTGCTTCGCCTCGCTGGCGCAGGGCCGCTCGGCGACCAGCCTGTTGGCGAGTGTCGTGCCGGCCGGGCTGAGCCGGCTGTGGCGGCCCTGGTCTCGGCAGGACCCCAGCCGCGGGCCCGACCGCACGGAGACTCTGCGCTCGGTCAGCACCGACCCCGGCAGGCTGGACGAGGGGCTCGACTTCGCTCAGAAGCGGCGGAACTTCCGTCAGGTGGACCGGGAGTTCTCCGTGTTTAATCACGCTGCAGCCGAGAATCGCGCGGACCGACGCCGAGGAGCCGGGCACGAGCGATGGGGCCGACCCAGGCGTGAGCGAGTGGCGCGACCCAGACAGGATCACGCGCACCGTCCAACGCAGGAGCGAGGCAAAAGATGGAGATGAGAGAGGCAGGCGCTGAGACGGGTGCCGAGCTGGACTCGAGGCAGGGGGCCGGGCTGGAATCGAGGCAGGACTCGAGGCAGGGGAGAGCCGATCGAGAGGCACCCCGCTAGGAGCATAGACGGAGTGACGGACCTGGCAGACCGCAGCAGACCGGTCATCGGGAGGTCCGCCGTGAGATGAAACGGGACGACTCGGAGCGGTGGTCTCTTCACTCAGACCATTCATCGTGTTTGACGACCCTGAGCGCCTGGGAGCATTCCTGTGATGCCGGTACGGTTCTGTAGGTGTTATTAATTGTTACCTATACCTACCGTTCATATTTGTCCGTAATGACGTGCATTTTTAAAGATTTGGAAGTCTAAATAATGACAAGTGCAGTGGACAGTATGCAAATGCAGTACAGGACTTGAATGTAAATATTCGTGTCTCGTGCCCGACCTCAACAGGTTGGTTGTTTGATTTATTGAGCCTCAGGGGCACTCGACAGTAGTAAGGCTTAGCAGCCTTACATTGATTGTGGTTATGTACTATGCAGTGTGTAGTGTACGTGCCAAGTTAATCGTTTCACAAATGATAAGGGTAGCGGAAAATTTACTGGCTTCTTCGCTATTCGGAAGTGGTACGCACGTGTAAAATAGGCGAAAACATGTTTTTTTCAGACTGGCAGCGAGAAAAGGACCTGTTTGTGTACGTCACTTATCACTAGTCTATAAAAGGCAACCGAGTGGGCTTCAGCATTCCTATGACGTTAAGCAAGTGAGGTATTCGCTGTTCATTCAACTTTACAAGTCATGCAACAGTTAGATGTGTTTCTGCAGTTGTGCTGTAAATAAACGACTCCTATGTGAAAAGGTTATTGTTGACTTAGCTGGCGAGCCTCGTGAATGAATGAAGCACTGCTTTCTTGAGATATTCGGTCTGTGCAGCCTTTATTAATGACTCCAACGCGGATGCTCTATCTGTTGCCTGACTTGGGTCATCGCTCTTAGACCCCCGACAAGAAGATCATAAATGAGCCATACCCGACTAACAAATAGACATAGCCCCTGAGAAGTGAGCCGCCCGGTCCGGAGATAGATGATCTAGTTTGTTAAAATGTGAAGCAAAATAAGATGTGATTTTTGCGTAAAAATTGGACACCGGGTGGTTCTAAAAAGTCAGCTTTTGAAAATAATACGGACTAACGGTTCTCTGATGTTTTCTAAGTTCAATGATGGGCTTTTTAATGATATTGATTTATGTTTACAAAAAACGGTGTCCAAATTGAGGCGAGTTTTTATTTAAGTTCACTAATGAGAATAACGCCAGAAGTGTCACATTTTGATTCAGGATGGCAAAGCCACGAGGGGCTCCGTACAGGGTGCGGGCGATAAAGTAGGACACAATCACAAAGTTACATTAAGGGACAACCTCCATGAAAGCAAACCTATTGACTTCAATTTTTGCACACATCTCTATTCGTAGATGTTCTACCGGGATCATTCAATAAACCCGCCTTCAATCTCCGCCATAAACTCGATTGGCTGCAGAACAAATAGATCAGCATGGCCATCATGGTGTTGTCTTAAGTTGCCTTGATCTTGTACTTAGAGACTGCTTAGTGGTATGGAGTTGTTGGTTTACTTCTCTCTCACTGGTGCCACATGACAAATATTCACAAGGATCGCAGTCAGGGCGCTAGGGGCCAGAGGTCTTTCGACCTGGGTAGTGGGTACCTTCAGGTTCTCAATCAGCCATGCTTGCATCTTGTTGGCGTTGCAGGCGGTGTAACGCGTCCTGTCGAAACACGATATGCCGGTGTTCTACGATGCCCTCCATCCGCGGCTTGACAGCCGTATGAATAAAGCTAATAATAAGCAGCTGATGTACACGTCCTCGCTGCATTGGTCGACCAGCCTTACGTCAGTCAAAACGCGTTCTGGAAACTGTCCTAATCTATCGTCCGCACCCTGTGAAGTTATATGACTATAGGGACTGTATAACCTATGTTCCATATCAAGTTCTTCAACCTCTTAGACCTGCATAACCACGATAGCGGAAATGTCGCATATTGATAAACATCGATAAATACCACCGATTTAAGATTTTCGGTTCACAGTGTAGAATCATGTATATTCATTCCTGGGAGGATTTTATCAGTCAGCGATAAAGAACTGCTCTGCACTTACTCAGAATTAGGCGGTAATTTCAGTGCTTTTAATTAGCTAACTTATCATGGAAAGGCGGGACTTAACTATTCGCTGCCTCCACCACCACTGCGCTGCAGCTGTGCCACTAACCAAAGACGCAGACAAGGAGGGGGACTAACCAAGGACGCAGCCAAGGAGGGGACTAACCAAGGACGCAGTCAAGGAAGGGGACTAACCAAGGACGCAGCCAAGGAGGGGGACTAACCAAGGACGCAGCCAAGGAGGGGGACTAACCAAGGACGCAGCCAAGGAGGGGGACTAACCAAGGACGC
>JARFNZ010121042.1:0-12288 GCA_031763405.1 Balanus nubilus | reverse complement strand
ATATATACCGGGTGGGCCAAAAAAAAAACGTTATCAACTTTGGGCTTATTTCGGAGAGGGTTGAGTTAAGATATGGATTTGAAATTGTGTTCACCCATTTGTTAGGTTTTCGTTATTATTGCTGCAAATTTTCAAGTACATCCTTTATGTTTTATGGTTTATTATGGTTTTATTAACTGTGAAACAAAAGATGGTCAAAATCATGTTTTCCATCTGCAGTTCTACACATTTTTTGAGCACGCGAGTGACTGCACTTCCCTCAGAGCGGATAGCAGTGTTCAGTCGTCACTTTCACCGCAGGATACTTCACCTAATAGTGTTCAGTCACTACCTCCCAGTTAACCCCCCTAGCACATTCCTGAAGTCCTTCAGGGAATCAAACTTCTGACGGGAACGCAACTGCCTACGCCAGGACGTAACAGATGCAGTAGTCCACAGGGTCCAGAGTTCGGCGACCATTCGTACTTGTCGATGAAGGAACACGGTTTCGCCGGGAGTCGGCTTTCAGAAAAACAGCAAAACATAGCGTTTATTTTTGCAGGAGGTGATTATCACGGTAGCTCCCGGCGAAACCTGGGTCCTTTATCGACAAGAACGAATAGTCGCCGAACTCATTAACGTTAACCCTGTGGACTATTGCATCTGGAACGTCCTCGCGGAGGCAGTTGCCTTACCATCAGAAGTTTGACTCCCTGAAGGACTTGAGGAATGTGCTAGGGGGATACCTGGGAGGTGGTGACTGAACACTGTCAGGTGAAGTATCCTGCGGTGAAAGTGACTACTGAACGCTGCAATCCGCTCTGAGGGAAGTGCAGTCACTCACGTGCTCAAAAATTGTAGAACAGCAGTTGGAAAAACATTTAGTTGACCATCTTTTGTTCTAGAGTTTATAAAATCATAATGACTCTAAGTATTTACTTGAAATTTTGCAACAATAATTCCAAAAGCCTAACGAATGGGTGTACGAAATTTCAAACCCCTATCTTTACTCAACTCTCTCCAACTCAAGCCCAAACTTAGTAACGTTTGTGTTGGCCCACCCGCTATATATCAAGAAATGCAAGTTTCTTGTACTTGAAAAGGCTAGGTTTATCTTCGCTAGTTGAAAGCCTTGTTCAAGTATCATGGTAATTATCAGTCATCGAGTTTCTGGAATATTGAAACCTATATTTCTGAGTTTGTATTTTTCCTTTCATACATCGAAAAATAAAGGTATTGTAAGTTGGACTATGAATTATTTAATATTTAGCTGTTACCTGGGCAAAGGAAGCAAAACCATCCACATCATTCGCTCGCTAGACTTCTGGCAGCGTGTGTCAAATCGATTAACCAGCCATTTTCCATTGGCATGTGTATATTTTGCGTTGTGCGGTTTATTTTACCTCGCGCGGTTGGACAGTTGTTGACTTCTTTGCCAGAGCTGACGGCGGTTAACTAATCTACCATTCTCGTTTGTGTCAGTGTTGCGGAATCGCTATTGCTATTTGTCGGCGTGCTTCGGTGTTGCGTCAATTTAGCTCGGCCTTGTGGATGCCTAGCCGGGTGAGTGCGCCCCATAATCTGTTCACATTCGGATCAATTTGTGCGTGGCTTGTTGACCGCCCCCGAATGTTTGCTTATCATCGAAATTTACATAATGGTCAGGAGACTTTGTTTGCAGAACACGCGGAAAACCGCTGTTATAGTACAATTTGATTTTAGCAATATTCAAAATGCCGTTCCTCCCCAGCCACATACTGGAAAGTGTTCATATTGTTTTGCTTTTCGTGGTTTGATTTTCACGCCATCATTGTTACAATATGCTTTGCTCAGCTATTGGTTTCTTGTTCCTTTTCAGGAATTGTGAGACGCTCCGTGGCTTAAGCCAAGTCTTATGATGAAGACGCATCATCCGTGAAGACTCAGTGGCGAAAGCAGCATCGATAGAGCAACTCTTGTCCTCGCTGGCGTATTTTACACCTGCACCGGTCATGTACGTCAAGGAAACGGCGCATTCGGCCCTGAACCACTGGAACTTTTGTTTTTGAACCATCACCTTCCTGAACAAACACGCAGTAGCTGGGTTGTATCGCACACTTGTAGTAAACATAGGATTTGTCATTTGATTTTATAGACGTTGAGTATTATCATTGCTTGTAGCTTCGGTGAGGATGCGGGGTCACAATGCCCCGCCCATCAGTTCCCGGTGCCGCGGGGCATTGGCAGTCCCTTTATCTTTCCCATCTTGTTCAACTTCTTCCCCAATATTTTGAAAAGCTCCTTCGTCTTCTGTGCGATTTCCAGGGTAGGGTTTCAAGTGACCCCATTTTAAGTGGTCAGAAAAACTATCCCCACCTTTAATCATAACATACAGCGGAATGCTAATTTTTTTTTAGCCGTTGTTGCATCATATGCTATTAACGAACTTTATAAAGAGCGGGTCCATTCTGTTCTCCTGTTGCCGTGGCAGTGGTGACGTGATGTTGAAGTTGGTGACAAACCGAGCTACATATTTAGGTGAGTCTGTTAGCGCAACCTATACAAAATACACGTTTAAATCCGTCATCCCTTGTTTGAATGTCAAAAATAGGAAGATGCAGCGATACTTCATTCTTCTCTTTTCCATGTCAGGGGGGAAATGACTTCAAATGTCTTATTCTATTTCATAATTGCAGTGGTCCTGCTATGTCACTTTTTATGCAAAACCCTATCGGGAGTTTATGTAAAAAAAATATGCTTTGTTCTTCTTATAATTTAATGTAGGGACATGACATTTCCGTTTGCTCATAGATATCCTGATTTATTGAGCCATGCATGCTTGAGTGGCCTCAGTTTGAGTGGTGACAGGTTTACAACGGCTGTATTAGTATACCATTAACTGAGTTCCCTCCAGCTCGGCTTCACTGCTCTATAGTATGACGTGCGTTCACAATGCACAGTTTTGACAATCATTCCACTTGTCATATCATAGTCTAATCTTCTATGCACCATTTAGCACTGCTGCTGAGTCTCTCTAAAGCCCCATCTCTCTAGAAATATCTCTTAAACCCTAACCTCCGCCCCGCCTCTGTTGCAGCTCGGCCGGTGTCTGTGTGCGCAGTCTGCGGCCGCCACTACAGCAACCGCCAGGCGCTGACGCACCACATGAAGATGCACCAGGGCCTGACGACGTGTCCGCTCTGCGGCAAGGTGCTCTGCATCGTCTCCCACTTGCGACGCCACCTGGCGCAGGCGCACAGCCTCGGCCCCGACCAGGTGCGCCAGCTGGTGCCGACGGCCAACAAGGCGCGCTATCCCGCGGAGCAGACCCTGGCCGCCAGGATGTCGAGAGTCGCGCAGGAGTCGGGACAGGGGGCTGGGCAGGATGGAGGGCCGAGGATGGGGACTGGGCAGGAGCCGAGACAGGACGGAGGACAGGGGACGGTACAGGAACGGCAGGAGGTGCGGCAGGAGCAGCAGCTGATGTCGGGGCAGCGAGTGTGGCAGGAGCAGGGGCAGAAGAAGCAGGAGAAGACGGAGGAGTCTGGGGAGAGGCACCTGGTGGATTGATGAGGAGGAAGGAGCCCACCACGAGCGGGATTGAGTTGTGTCAGGAGCGGGATTGAGTTGTGTCAGGAGCGAGAGTCGATTAGTCGAGAGTCGAGAGTCGAGAGTCGAGTGTCGGAGTCGAGTCAAGAGTAAAGACAGAACAATGTGAGTTGCTGAGAGGTGAGGGGGTTGAAAGACTTTGTGAAGCAGAAGTGAGCGACAGACGGTGGTTTGTGAGGACGATAAGGTCAGTGTTGTCGACGCAAAGGACAGATAGACTTGCCGCCCATCGTGAATATTCCAGAGCGATGTTTCCTTGGTGTGATGATGATGCCACTGAAGCGGATCGTATACAAACTGGAGGACATGTGAACGGGCTTCAGGACTAGGTTATCTTTGCGCCTTGTGGTTATGTCGCTGATACATGCTAAACGTGAACAGTCGTTACTAGCGTGTTACTTCGTGTGTATTTAATTTTATTGAAATCACGTCTCGTGTGTTTATGAGCCATTGCGCCTCCAGGCCGGAACCATCCCTTTTGCCATGCCGTCGGTAATTTCATTCAGTCACGCAGCTAGGAGTGAAGTACATCGTTTTAAATTAATTGTTTAGTGTCGACCTGCACTGCACGTCTCAAGCGTGGTGAGCCACGCGACTCTTAACTTCTGTGGCGGATGATGGATTAGCGCTGCTCACGCAGTTCCAGACGCATAATGTGAATCGACCCTTAGGTACTTGACACTTCATAGACGGATCAGTTGTGTACAAAGACTAGCAAGGAAGTCTTCATCATACGGAGGATGATGTTTTATCCTACCTTTCGTACGTTCTGCTGTTTCTGTCATGTTGTATTGTCACAGTTATCTTTTTACGGAATAGATCATGCTGTGTGGTAATGAAAGTGGCATGATTATGTTATACTGCAGCCTTCAAACACTTAACAGTTCTTTCCCTTGGATATGTAGTACTGAAGCATGTACTACGATTCACATTATGCTTTGCTTTGCGACATTTTGCTATCAGATTGCAGTGGTGCTGTCATGTCTATGATATTTGCTCATTGTACATACTGATGTGCCCAGGGGTGTCCTTAGCTTCAGGAAATCATTGTTTTAAATCGTCAGATCCAAGTTTCACGTTATGCGAACCATACGAGCTGAACCGAAAGACGCTAGAATCAATGATGGACGGACAATGTGATCTGCCTCTTTGTTGCGTATTTTATAAATGGCTATGTTACAATAAACACGGTATTGTCAGCTTTGCGGTCTGCGTTTCTGCTGAGTCTTGCGCTTTCAGACTGCCCTTTTGGCCGATGTGTTTGGTGTTGCGATTTGTTTGCACCGGATATATTTTTGACACGACTGTCGTCTGCGAAACATTTTAACATATTTTTGATAACTTCAGAAACTGTCGGCTCTGCCTCGCATGAATCTCTCAGTCTGTCAAAGCTACAAATTGGTTTAGGTTCGTCATAAAGCGTTTGCCTGAAGTAATAAGCAATGTCGTTTTCATGCATAATGCAGGAGCGGAAGGCGAGAACAATGAACTGAATCTTTAATGCCGCGAGTTAACTTGATCTGAACTTCAATTAAAATTAGATCAAATGGCAAAATGACCATAACCTTCGCGTTCTACGTTTGAAATAGCGTATAGAACATGTATGGCACGGATTGTATATAACTTTGGCATACAGTGACCTTTTGTGACCTGACCTTAATCTTGACGTGTACTTAGTATGGACCTCATACTCAAGAAGTACCTTTCCCTTAAATTTGTAAGTGGTTTGTCTGATTTTAGACCTACTTGCTGCGTGGTGAGGACAGGCCGAAGTGTCCTGGCTGTTACGAACCGCTTACAACTGCTCCTGTTTTACTTACCTGTCGTCGGTACACCTGAAAGCGGTCTCTTCACTTGGGACATATCCCGTCTGCGGTGACTCTTCAGCAGCTCCTTGGGGACGACTCTTCACTGCATCCAGGACGGCAGCACTCTTTCCTTCACCCGTGATTTCGACTTCCTAGTGGTTTTCTCATCCCGTTAAGTAGTTAAAATAATAAGTTTTGGGCGCAAAATGACAATTAAAGTCGATGCGCCCTTAAACCACAATAAAATGATAATCTTGTCTATAGCCTATCATTCGAAAACATGTGGTGTTTGCCTTTGACCTGACCTTGACCTAAAATTTTACCTTTTTAAGAATTTGTTAAGTGTGATTTAAAATCGCCTTGTCGGGGGCGTTCGATTGCCGCCTTGCGCGTCTCGCTGCGCCTGTTGTTCTGGACTTGGGCAGGGGAGGGAGCAGGCGGCACGTTTGCACGTGGCACGTGCGCCACAATCGCCGCAGTGCTGATCTTGCCAGCCGTGTGTGAAGTTCTGTCATACCCTGCATGTCGTGTAAATATTTTCACCATCCAGCTGCCAATCGTTTTGTCGGTGGAGATGAGTAAAGAAGATAGCGGACCAACAAACAGACAGGCAGGCAGAGTTTCATTGCCCAAATAGTATGGTAGATGTATAAAATAGTTGTGTTTCAAAGGAAGTTGTTTGTCTGCTGTCGAAGAAACTCTTAAGTTGATTGTGACTATTTTGTGACAACGACCTTGCAGTGTCTTCATCTGACGGACAGCTTAATGGTTATCCTTAGCGAATTGGTTCTCGGCATCGGAGGGAGTGTGAATAATTTGAAAACTGAGCTCTATGCGTAATATTTCAGCAGTCACATCGCCTGCCAAATAAAGATGCGCTCAGATAAATTGTCATTGGCAGAAGAGCCCTGGCTGTCACGTGGCTTTTGGTCGCGCATCGCCACCAAACGACGTCGGCGTTGGCGCCCTCGAATGTTTATCACCACCACCATCGCTCCGTTTTGCCTATTTCCAAGCATCTCTGCCGTCACGCTTACGAACCCCAGTTACAATCATCACGGATTTCCCTTCTGTGGATCACGCAATGCAATGCAATGCACCGTCCCAGTGAACACTGGCTAAACCCTCGCAAAGGGATACCATATGAGTCGAAGCGTAAACAATGGCCATCCTCCTTATCATCATCGTAATCATCTTCCTCCCTTTAGTCAATGTCCCTTCTGAAACCTCCATTAGTATCGTCGTCACCTCTCTTCACATAGGCCGTGTTCCCATATACACCTCACGTAATATTACCCCTAATTTCCCCGCAATCCGGACCACCGTAAAACTATCGTACCCATCGTAATTTCACCTTCAATACCCCTCCCCCCCCCCCCCTGTCTACACGGACCGTGGGCGCAGAGTGACCTAAGTAGTCGTCGCGCCCTAAAACCCCAATCGACAGACAAACGACAACGGACCATTATCGCTGCGTCTCTGCCTTTTCAGCCAGTCGTCGGGTCGTCTCGGAGTGCAGCGTCTGTAGCCGCCAGTACACCAACAAGCGCACCCTGCGGGCGCACATGAAGATGCACCAGGGGCTGACGACCTGCAGGATCTGCCACAAGGTCATCTGCACCGTGGAACACCTCAGAAGGCACATGCTGGTCGAGCACGCACTGACGCCTGAGGACGTCCGACGTCTGATGATGCCCGCGGGCGGTCAGGGTGTCGCCTCGCAGCACCTGTCGCAGAGCGACTCGGCTTTGTCCCCAAGCAGTCGGGGTGACGGGTCTTGGACGCAGCGCTCGGCGCCGTCTCCGAGCGACCAGAGAACGTGGGCGCAGCAGCAGGCGCAGCCACCCTCATCGGCGGCCTCCGACATCCGGCAGGGTCGTGGCGACGGGACGCAGCCGCGGCCGCAGCAGCAACAGCTGCAGGATTAACAGCAGCAGTCGCAGCAGCTGCAGCGGGACTAACAGCAGCAGTCACGGCAGCAGCAGGATTAACAGCAGCAGTCGCAGCAGCAGCAGCAGCAGCAGCAGCAGCACAGCAGTAGCAGCAGCAGCAGCAGCAGCAGCAGCACAGCAGCAGCAGCACAGCAGTAGCAGCAGCAGCAGCAGCAGCAGCAGTAGCAGCAGGGCAAACAACAGCAGCAGCAGCAGCAGCAGCAGCAGCAAGCACAGCAGCAGCAGCAGCAGTAGCAGCAGCAGCAGCAGCAGCAGCAGCAGCAGCAGCAAGCACAGCAGCAGCAGCAGCAGCAGTCGCGGAATCCCTCGCGGGCAGCCGACTGGCCGCGGTCTGTTTAACGGGAGGTGCTTCGTGTAAAGTGAAGGTGTAGCCGAGGGACTGTGAACGTGGCGGGAAAGGAATAGAACACACACAGACCACATGCAGGCGTGCCCAAGTGCTGAGGGACTGAACGTGGCGGGAAAGGAATAGAACACACACAGACCACATGCAGGCGTGCCCAAGTGCTGAGGGACTGTGAACGTGGCGGGAAAGGAATTGAACACACGGGCCACATACGGGCTGCCCAAGTGAAACTCAGAGAGTGGAATAGGAATCATGTATTTACATGCAGGCGTGCCCAGGCATAACTCGGGTTCAAGACCTGCAAGAGTCATAACCCGTGAGTATTGGTTACCGCGTTCCACGGATGTCGCTTAGGAGCGAATCTGTGTTGGATGGGCGCCATATAACTTCTCTGTTGCGGCGCCCTAAAACACAAATCATCATGTTGGTCTCGTTCTGGCCTGAACGAGTCGCAGGGAGTGGTGGTGTCGATGGTGTGTGGGTTAACACGGTAGTCTTCATGTGGTCTCCGCGTTTCAAAACGCTGTTAACCAGGTAGTTAGCTACTGGACGCACGGTGGGGTACATAGTAGCCGAACATGATGCCAGTTGTGGTTTGTGTCGGGCGCGTTGCCAGGATTCTTCTCAGGGAGGGGCCACGGCACTTTTGTAGCTGTGGAGGCGGGGGGATGGGGAGAAAGTGCGGTTGGGAATATTTCAAACTCGATTCTGTCTTTGCAACGCCGTAGGCGTAAAGAATACCGTTACCTCTTGCAAACTGGGTCACTCAAGGGGGGCATGCCCCTCGGTTTCTCTTGGCTACGTCACCGGTTGATGTGTGCCACGTTACGCACAGAGCCCGGTTTCACCAAATTTACGAGTTACGTCGGGGAGTAGATCGTAAAATATTGACCAATCAGAAGTCTCAGATGATTGTGGCCACACACACCTAAGGCTTCTGATTGGTCAATATTTTACGATCTACTCCCCGACGTAATTCGTAATTTTGATGAAACCGGGCTCAGGACGTGAACCGTAGAAGCTGTTCGAATTGCAACATCTAATCTAGATGCTGAAATCAACGCCTGTTGGACGAAGTGTTGGCAATGTGAGGGGAGCCCCATATAATGTGTGATTTGTTTAGGCGAAAATGGAGTGTTTCATGATTCAATTCTCGATAGTCTGGCACGCCTGGCGGACGAATCTTGTAGAATGGACGAATGCTCCTTGGATAGACATGGCTTTGCTATGGTTCAACTTTGGTGCCTGTGATTTCGATTGCGCTTTTGCATGCAATATCAGTAGGCGTTCATTTCAAGTGTTTTAGTGCTATTGGTGGAAAGGTTTAAAAATTAATTAAAGAACTTCTAGTTGAATGGCTTTCGATATTACCGATATAGCTATTACTTTGTGTTGCGTTGCGATTTGTAAAATAGAGGCGGCGCGATGCAACCGTTTTCAGAACCTAGAGGATTTGCAGCCTCTTGCCTAGTGATATAGTCTCAATGACAACGTGATGTTAAGTAATCATTTTAGCGATCAGAATGAATCGTTACCCCAAAACGAATTTTAGCGTGCGTCGGCTTTGTGCATTCTTCGAATTAAATGCAATATGTTGCTTCCCCAATATAGCACGAAACCGTATGTCGTGGTGTATTCATTTACACACTGTCTTCCAAAATCTCTTAATTTGAGGATTTTATGACTGAAAAAACGCTTAAAATTAGTTCTCAGGATCATACGATTCCCAGTTTTGTTATGGTGACCATTGGATTAGTTTATGCATTGCAGTGTCATGTGTTCGGCTATGTTGGTGTATCAAGGCGTGATTTGCGATAGATGGATAACCTGTGCAACAAGCACAAATAAAATTGATGCAAGGTCTTCTTAAAATGTTGATTTAAAACGGTAATGCGCCTTCGCGTATTCATGTGAAATTGTTTGCACAGAACTATCACTTATTGAGCATGTATTGCAAATAAATATTTGCGACTCAAAGCAGCCGCACAATGGGCCGATTCGGCGCACGATATCGCCGATGTCGATGTCGCCGCGACATTCCGCAAACAAAAAAGCTGAGCTGGCCGCAGTCAGCGGTGGAAAGATCAGCAGCGTTTGTGCGATTCGTTTTTTTTTTGCTAGGAAACTAGGTAGTCGATCACGGGTCATTAAAATATTTGTTATATGTCCCTCGATAGCCATATTAACACCACTTATTTGAAGAAGCTTGACAATCTACTGGTCTTTGCCTAAAGACACGAACGAACCTGCAATTTAGATCGGGGAGGCAAGGAAAAATGATGTATTTACCTGGGTAAAACGGCCAGCCCAAATTATTTGCATGTTATCGCTGAACAAATTTGAAGTTATAGAGCGGAATTTACGCGCGCTGTAAGTGCAGTTAAATCTTCCAACAACTACAAACATTAAAGTCACGCTACTTCCCTGACGTACCTCTTTGTGACGTACTGGGCGACAACGCAACAATATATATCAAGCAAATCATATCTTGTCCTCATAACATCCGTTTTAGCATAGTTTACAAACCTCACATGTAGCCGCGCTGAAGTAGCGTAGAAAGTACGGGCGCTTGATAGCCTCTATGTGCTGAAGCACCCCGGAAAAAACCTAACACACACTAAGTGCAGTTAAATGAGATGCACTAGTCCTCCCTGTGAAAACTCATCTTCAAATAACACCTAACTAAGACTAAGCTATTTTGCTATTAATTCCATCGGTATTTAAAGACAATTTGTTCAAAGGACAAGCCAATGATAAATGTTAACTACTGTCCATTTGAAGGTCGCACATGCATAGGTACGGTGAGCATCGACCAATTTCCAGGCCCTGCAATTTTTCAGTACTATTAGTTTTGTCACAATAATGTCCATGGAGCCTAATGGCTGCAGCAAAATGAAAACTCGGGGCAATATGGCCGCAACATTTCCCGTTTAGCCAGAACGCAGGGTGGATAGTAAGGAAATGTCTGAGCTGATCTTGGTCAATCATGCAATATTTGTGTCCAGATCAACAATATCAAAAGGCGTAGCATGATAACCGAGGACTCGATTATTTATTGTGTAGACATAATTAAGCGCATTACGTATCCCCTTCCTAAGACACATTTGATTCGAAATCATGATTTGATGTTAGAGAAAAAAAGATCGTATAAAACATTGGTAATTAAACATAAACGACCACAAAGCTCCTTACTAAAAACGGAGTAAGGGTGGAAAACATGAAAATAATTGCCTGCCATTGAATAATTCAGTCCCTTATGCCACATATCATTTTGCCACGAACATGGGAAACTTGGGACTAAAATGTATGTATTTTGTATCGTCATGCGTTCGCATGAATCATCACCGTGGTCCGTGATATCGTTCATGAATCATCACCGTGGTCCGTGATATCGTTCCCACCAGAGATGGACGCTTGAACGGCCCTGAAAATTATCGAGTTGAGTATTCTCTGAGAAAAATATGAGCGTTCCGTTACCCAAAAATTTATAATACCCAATACCCAAATACCCAATACCCGAAACCCAAGAACAGCCTGTCAAAAGTTGTCAGTTCTTCCCGCATTCCCTGAGGTAAAGTTTATTTTTTCACATTTTTTCGTTTTTAAGTTTCAACATCTTCAGAAACAGCGTTTGTAGAAACAACCTTTTTCGCGTTTGTAAAAATCGTATGATCGCTGTTCTGCTCGTAACAAGCGACCTGTAATGCTGAGGTGAATTTCGCACCTAACGCCAATACTTAACTTTGCATGTTACCCTAGCACGGCAGACCCATTGCATGGCACGTGCAAATTTTCGTTTTTATGTAGCGGCGCAGTCCTTATTACCGCGACGCGAAGTCTTAGTGTTCCGGATGATGTAATAATACCTTGTTTGAGAAGCCCTACTGTAGTAGGTAGTGGCATGCAAGTCGCACATCAGTCCGCATTTTATGAACGATTCATTCGAATTAGCGATCTATCATCCACTTCTTCGCGTGCACTGGTTTCCATGGCTTTCGTTAATCACGAACGAAATACTGCAGTGCTGCGTAACTTTATGGGCCCAGACGTGGCCTCATTTCCGTGGCATGTCCGCTGGTGGACGGGGGTTAGTTTACTCCCCCCTACCCCCATTAAACAACGGTGGTGCGTACCTCAAACACATTTTACACAACTGTTCAGACTTCTATTCGCACATTGCTGAAATGTAAGCCCCAGATCTTCCCTGGTCAGATCACTAGGTCATAGAAGCGACTATCTCTAAACAAATTAACAGTCTTGCCCAGTTCACAGATCTTGTCCGAGAGATTTGAAACCTGGTTGATTTCATAAGGACATAAGTACATACAGTTTGTTTATCTTCGATTTTTGTTTATATCGTCAGCATAATATAAGGTCAATATCGTGACCTCCGTTATAAGGCAACGGGTTTTACCCCCCCCCCCCTCCCGGGTTTTCGCAATAGCTTCAAAACGATGACAGATAACGACGTGAAACTTTGGGTACCGTATTGGGCATCAATTTGACGTCTTCCTAGACATTTTCGAAAAAATCAGCCGAGAACTTTTTGAGAAAATGACGTTGAAGTGACGTCATGTCAGGCCACTTTCGGTCCAAAATCGTCAAAAGTTTGATC
>JARFNZ010121031.1:0-12288 GCA_031763405.1 Balanus nubilus | reverse complement strand
GAAAGACAGGAATCGGATTAGTCTCATTTCTTCAGGATCATGGTATCTTTGTCAATTATTGATGACCCAAGTGCAACGTTTGATTCGTGACCCATGTAAAGGTCATCTGAGGTCACCTAAGGTTACTTTCGCTTGTTTTGCCAATGCCAATAACTCTTGATAGAAAAGAGATAGACACGTGCGAAAGACACCATTGCGTTTATCTGGCCAAGACGCATCGACTCATATACAACATGACCCAATTTGACATACTTGGGTCATCACGTGACCCGTGGTCAAATTTTGATTTTTTTTTGTAAGGTCACAATACATATGTTTCTATGCGTCTTGACGAGGGAAACACGATAGTGTCAAAATCAATGCTCTATCTTTAAGAGTAAAAAGATTATTTGCGAAAAATCGCTCTCTGCGAAAACAGCATTTTGACCTTTGATGACCTCTGGAGACTCAACTATTGCCTTTAGCTCAAATCTGATGAAAAACGCTACTGGAGCGTTTCAAGAGCTATCGATTGCTTTATCTTCAATCTCTTGGTAGCTCTCATAGTTTTCGAGATATCGAGGGATTGCTGGATCAAGATCCCGAAAACGGGAAAATTTGACCTATGATGACCTCTGGTGACCTTAATATTGACCTGAGCCAAAAATGAGCTAAGTAATTTCGAATGACATTGTTGAGAGCTTTCGATTGTTGCTTTCCGCGCCTTTCTATCTTTCTTAGTATTGGAGTTGGAGGGGGTCATTTTTTACCCCCCTCCCCCCCCCCGCCACCACCACCACCAGGGCAAAGGTGGCTCAGACCACCACCAGGGCGAGGGTTAAAGCAAGCGGTTCACGGTGCAAGTGAAAATACCTTATTCATTTGTCACTGAGATTAAAATAATTAATGTCACGAAGCTGCAAGTGGAAATAACTCATGGCAGTACCCAAGCATCTTCGGTAGCAATGTTGATATTGTTCCCGACGTCTGAAGAATGACGTTCGGATTTTGCTACAACAGACGTGTCTATAGGTAATAAAAAAACGATGAACAAGCAAATACTAACCACTTTTAGATGAGAACATTTTGACATCTAAGACTACTTGCTTTAAACTTTTCCACTTCATTAACCCGCCATTGACTCGGGGAAGTGCCCCCCCCCCCTCTCGTCGAATATGTTCTAAAACTCAACAGCAGATAGAGCTAACAGCGTGAAACTTGGCATACCTTCTCGTACATCAATTTGCACATTTTTGAAGGAGTAATGACTGTATACCTAGGTGAGGAAATAATTTGCGCCATTTTTGGGCTTGCGATTTTTGGCATTTCTAGACCACTTACAAAAAATGACACCATTGGATTTCCGAGCAAAATCTGCTTCAGGACTATGTGTCTTTTATTAAAAAATACCAGTTTTAAAATTTGATCCTATTTGACCTGACCTTGACCTGGCCTTGTAATAACCTTGACTTAATTGACTTCAGATAACAAAAACGTCACCATCGAATTATACGTCTAAAATGACCAATAAAACGTGTGTCACCCATCTATGACCCACTTATCTAACCTGTACTGGTACCTTCATCTAACATTTGAGAGTACTTTGGCGCAGTTTGGGCTCAGAGCTGCGCATTATGTGGTCTCCGCGGTCCGTAACGCGGAAACACCCAATTTTGACCTTTGACACGTGACCTTCTGACTTTGACCTGACACGTGACCTTAATTTCCAAATTTCGAGTATGCCTTAGGTGCGTCTCGATAAGATTTTTCGAATGCCGCCTCGCGCGTCTCGCTGCGATCAGTAGTTCCGGAAATAATATTTGGGGGGTGGGGCATTTTCACCCCCAGACAATGGTGTTCGGCTGAGACCCCAGTCAATTGCGGGTTAAATTGTAGGTAGGGAATGTGGCGTAAAGCGGACTAGCTAAGGAATGTCATCCCATATTGTTAATGGCATCCGGAATTTACCAACACATGTGTCTGAAGAGTAGCTTCGTGTTTCAGCTCTTATTTTCACTTCAACGAGTTCTATCTATGGCTAAAATATATCAGAATAATTCGACACCAAAGAAACCGAAACACATTTCGGGCTTTAAAAACTCTCGGCCGGGCAAAGTGGACCACTGCTGATTCCCTTTGACTCATTTAATTAACACAATGCTAATTTACCACGTTGTTCTACCCATCGCCTGGTTGATGTAATTGTTAATTTGTTACCAATAACTATTTTTACATTTTCTTCTTCATTTATTTATTTATTATTTTCATTTTATAAATGTATTTTAATTATTTATCCTTGCAATTTTTCTTAGTCATTGATATTTTTATGTTAAACATAATTTAAAATAATTGTTAATATCAATTTTTAAAAAAATCATACACATTTCCAAAACAAAAGTTAGGGCAAAGTGGACCAGTACTGGGCAAAACGGACCACCCCTGGTCCGTGTCACCCCATTTCAAAATTTGACATGTGGACAAACATTTCAGACAACACGCCGGAAATAGACATTCTTTGTTACTGACGCATTTACACCCACACAATTGTACTTCCGGAGCATTGATATTTAGTTTTATTTATGCACCAACATCGTGAAAATCTAGAGATTTCAATTACACTAAAATCAGAAGAGAAATCGAAAATGCAACATTTTTGTTTGTTCTGGAGCGGAAACACACGCTCCGATAGCCGAGCCACCGCGGCCAAAAGTGCGTCAACGTGATGCACTATCAGTGATAATATTTGCACTTGCATGACACCACTGGTGAAATCGGGAGGGTGGGTGGTTTGCTTTTCCCCATTTTCCCCTAATAGGTAAGTACCTATACATAAAAGAACAATTCGTTTTCATGAAAACAAGTTTATTTCAGGCGATGTGCTCGTGGACCTGAGATGTGGGCGCGGCCTACGACATGAAAACTGGCGTTCTTCTATGCGGACATCCTAAGATTTAGCGCAAAACCAGCTTGTTCTGTTCGTTCGGGATCCGCCAGTGTTTTCAAACAGTGAGAGAGACACGTGGCCAAAACTCCTTGGCCCCGAAGTGATCGGCGAAGGTGGTCCCGGTGTCGTCTGTCATCAGCGGTCCTTGCAGAACAGTTCTGGAGAGTGAAGAGTGCTCAGCACACATGACAACCTGCACATCCAGTGTATTCACCTCCGAGTCACACAAGAAGACGGCTCCGGTAGCTCCACAGAGCACAGATACGCCGATATAGGACGCAGGAGACGGCGCCGTCCAACAGAACTACCGCCCTTGCGGCCATTTTGACGTCACACAGCGTGACGCGAAGCGGCGTCACAGTGACGTCACCGCGGTCACGGTTCGTTGGACGGGTTCGGAGAGGTCAAACCAAGGGAAATACACCATTCGAAAGTTGAGCTCGCGCCGAGTCCAGCGCTGCATTTTTTTTTAAAGAATCCATTGACAGCCGTTTTTAAAACTCGACATTTTATCGAAAATCGCATTCATTTCATTTGGCCATGGCTATCGGATACATTATGGCGTTAATGCTCTCAAATGACATGTTCACATTCGTCATGCTCTGCACTATACTTTCTCACATAAAGCGGAACCATGAGATAGTTTGCTTGGTTGCACGGCTGCATGAAAGCCAAGCACTCCCGGTTTCGGCACACCGGCGCCCTCACGCCCGCGTCCTACTCTTAGAATCGCCCTTCGCGACACGCGAGCTCTACACTGCGCGCCACCGACCCGGCTTTCGGGGCGAGTTTTCGGCCAGTCACGGCTAAACGGCGCATCGCATGTTGAACAGCTAGCTCTGGATACAAGCCTTGCTATTCATAATGATCCTGATTAAGTTTCAGTCACCTCCAATCGCTATAAATTGCACTTTAGGACCATTGGATGCACCTTATTTGTCACGTATGCTGACGACCGGGACTCGTATGACGGAACTGCGCCAGCTCAGCCCAAATAACTTCCAGGCTGTACACAGTGTGACATCAGAGGCAGGCGAGCTGGCCGCCGACCGGGTAAAGGGAATGTAAGATTTTCCCCATTTTTTTAAGTTAACGATGTATTTCGACACAGGGCAATCCATTATGTAATAAATTTAAGTCATTTTGCAATGTCTTGTCTGTATGCAAACGGAAAACAATCTGAAACTTAGGTTTGCGCTCCACGAGTACTTGTTCGCTCAGCTAGACTTTTTAGACCAGTATTTCTTCGAAACACGTCGAACCTCGTGACTTATTTTCATGATATCTCCGGGTTTTCATGCAATTTAAGAGACGAATTATATTCACGCTGATGGAAATTCACTTACGAGCACACACATTCGTTTGAAAATGAAATAATTACATTATTATTACATTTAATTAGCTACCAGAGATTTATTCACGATTGTTACCAGTTGGTACTCGGCTAGCGACTTTTGCGTGTGTAATATTGAAATAAAGATGAACTATTTATAATTAACAATGGATAGATTAATCAAGGATTAATCTATCCAATGGATAGATTAATCAAGGATTAACAAGATAAACAAAAGGTGTCATTTGCGATGCGATCGCCAAAGTTATGGATTCGAGAGTTTGAGAAACTCGCGATTAGAGAAGGGCATTAGAACATAGTGCCGGACAAACCAGTACATTTTACAGGTACTTACAATTAATAAGGGAGGACTAGGTTTGACTAAACAAATAATTGAGAATAGAACTTCGAACAGAAAACAAGATGATAACATTCTTTTGTTGATACGCTCCAAAATTCCAATTAAATTTCTCCTCCAAATGTCGTGTAGTGACGGTGCGCTTCCGGTCGTTCCAGAGTCTGTTAGGCTAGGAAAGGTACCTACGGTTTTACTAAAACTAGTGCGAAATACCGATCTTTCAATGAAGTTTGCAGACCATTGAGCGCGAAGTTTTTTAAACGGACTGGAGTGTTCTAACAGGGGAAACCGGCTCTATCACCCGTCATATTTTGTATTTTAGGTGACAATGTCCCTTTAAGCGGTCTGCGTGCTTTTATTGACCAGATACAAATGGCCGTGAAGTGACATGCTCAAATAGAATGACATGGCCATTGGTCATTCAAGAACACATAAATACGTAAAAGCACAATCGAAATGCCAGACAGCGCGCGTAAGCGTAATTATTTCATTCACGCTAGTCTATCAAATATTCAAATAATTCATGACAACTTCAGACCAACACATGCCTAGTCGACAGAAAAACAACGTCGCGACGAGTAAAACACAATCGCCTCGACACTTTCGACGTCACGCAGAGGTCGAGAACAAGGCGTATTCTTGGCTCGCTGCGCAAGACGCCACGCCAGAGACGCGAGCGCTGTCAGGCACTCGCATTGATCCGCACTTCGCAGTGAGCCGCATTTACGTTTTCGTCAGATCTCTGACACCAGCCCGGGATGCCTCGCTCTGTAGGCGCTGCCAGAAGAGAGCCTTGCTGCTTGGCATGAGAGGTCTCAAACCGCGGCAGATGGCGTTTACCTTGTCGTTGTTGACCCCTTTTGGTGTCCTCCTGTGCTTCGGAAGCTCGGTAGAGTGATAGTTGGCGCTGAGTAGCTGATAGCCCCTCCATGATAGTTGTTTGTGCGACGTGTTCATGTATATTTTCTCCGAATCCCGTCAGACTCGGAGCTCGCGCACGTCTCTGAGATGAGGACGGAGGCCCTCCTGCGCCAGAAGTCCGAGCTTGAATCGGCTGATTCCATCTTCGAAGTGGAAGAACTCTTCTTGTGACATCACCTTGGCTTTCACTCCTCTGCCGTTCACCACGTTCACGAAGTATTAGAAGTCGTGTATTTTCTTCACGGAGGCCAGCTTTTTTATCACTTGATGGGATGAGTCCGCACTCATCGATGTATGTCCCGACTCGAGGTACCTCATCGTGATGTCACGAGTGACATCCTCAGCTTGTTGCGCGTATGTCATCAGCATAATCACCAACACCCAGCACTTGCTCTGCGACGAGCAATGGTCGGCGTAGATTGTGACATGTTCCTCGTCCCTGTGCTGTGAGAGGAAGCGCCAGTACGTCGCCGCCACGTCTGGAGCGTCACTGCCAGCTGGTGACTCGTGCCACAGCACTGCCACAGGCACAGCTGCTCCGGACCGATGTTCTTTCTTTCTTCATCAGAGACGCAAGGGTCAAGTTAAATACGATCAAACGCGGTGTGAAGATGGCGGACGTGTGAGACATTACAGGTATGAGAGACACTTTCATCAGGTCCGCGCTGACCACCGGCTTGTTCTCATCCAGGTCTCTATCGGCGTCGGCTCTGCACGCCTGTCTGGCGTCCCGTTCCCGAGTTGCCTGCTGTTCGTGCACAGTGCACACATAACTCATCACATCCTTCGGTGTGGTCCGTGGTGTTACCACCTCTGGCGTTGTGGTAGCCCCGTGGCAGGTGCAAACTTCGCACTCCTCGTGTCCCAGCACGGCGAAACTGATATTAATTTCCTTCAGCCGCCTTCTGTATTTTCGTAGCTGTAGCTGACCTTTCGTTCTGGATAATTTTCGATGTATTATTTATGCATGGCTGCCGCCGTTGTCGGACGGCAGGTAGCGGCGGCGCGGAGCGTGCTGGTAACGGTAGCGCGGAGTGCACGGTTGAAAGCTTTCGATGTGCTTTGTCAGCAACGTGACGTCTGCGCAGTTGGCGGCTTCCTTTCTTCCTCTGCCATCCTGTGGAGCGACATACGAGCTGCCCAGAGCAGTGCGAATGGGAGAGTCGTTGGTGGGATGTAGGCATATGTTCGTGAGCAAAAATCCCTTGCAGACTGGCGTTAGTTTGCCGTCTATTGGCACATGGTACTGGAAACTATTCTGCCTTCGGAATCCTACGCGGCTTTCTCTTCTTCGCTTCACCTTTACATCATGCACGTGTGTTCGGTACCACTGTGCACGCCGTTCACTCCAGCGTGTTGACTTTGGCATTAATTTCTTGTCGTTGATCAGCAGTCATCTTCTTCCCACATTTCTGTCGGCATCGCCTATCGAAAGTAAAGGATGTTTTCACTGTAGGAGGCTTTCCTTCTTCTCTGCCCAAGGTGAGGTTCCATGTTGCGACCTCCTGCGTTCTCCAATGCCGGAGAAGGCTCGCCCAGCACAGGGAGTCCCTCTGTAGTCACCGTCGTCACCTCCATGTTATCTAGCAGAGCAATGCTGCACCCAGACAGGTCCAAGCTAGTCAGGCTGTCTGCCTCGACCGGCTTGAGGACTGTATATTCGTGGGTACCAGGTGCATCAAATTCGAAATATACGTCGGCCTGCACTATCTGAAGCCCGAAGCTGAGCCCGGTTACACCAAATCTACGATTAACTCCGGGAGTGAATCCTAAAACTATCACCAAACGGTTCCATTCAACGATCATGGGACATGCATAACGTCATACAACGAAGACGCTCGAAAGTAGTAACAAAAAAAAACAATCTAGTGCCTATATTATACAACCTTTGTGAGCCAGGCTATACTGATGCACAACGTTAACACGTTTCAATTTCAATTGAGTCAATTTTGCAGAGGTAATCTCTTAGTATTGCAACTTTTCATCATGGAATGTTCTTACGCCTATATGAATGACGCAGATCCTGTTTCATCAAATAGTTCAGAAATCAGAAAGCACTTCGACAATCGCACCACATCTGCGCAATAATTGTCACGTTCGTAGATCACCACCATAAATTCCACGAAGGGCTTCATAGATCTTGGTTAAGCCAATGGCCGATTCACTCGGAAATGTCAAACATTCTGGCGGGGGTGCTCCATTGATCAGGATGCTGGGTGGTAGGCATTGGCAGATGTCAGCACCATAGCCCCACATTTTCATAGGAGGCAGTGATCACATTACCACCTACAAACTTGAATCTATGCGCAGTGGTGAATATTTAACCAATTTGCGAATTATATTAATGTATTTAACAAAAACCAACGAGTACAATCGTTTAAATAGCAAAAAGCATTAACTGGTTCGGCGGCAGTGCCAAGGAACAAATGATGTCACTTTGTAGATTGTTGAAACACGATCTACGAAATGACGTCATATGGATTCCCGGCTTCTGATTGGTCAATATTTCACGATCTACTCCTCCGGAGTAAAACGTAAACTTTGTGAAACCGGGCTCTGGTCCCGGGCGGCACGAGCACTCCGGCGTCCCCCGGTGAGCAGGCGAGGGGCGGTGACCGCGACCGGTTCATCGTACTTCGTGAGGTGCAACAGCACCTCTTCTTCGTTGCGGTGGGCAGGTCATCATCCGATTCATTTTTGGGAGGAGAAGGATCGCAGTATACGGAGAAAAGGGAAGCGTCGACATTGAAAGATTCTTTGAAAGTTAGCAGTTGTGCCTAATCTGAGATAAGATGTTTAAATAGTGCATGGTATAAGTGTTAATAGAGGACAAGGGAGTGTCGCGTATGGTGGACTAACAGCAAGTTTATTATCCTTCTTTGGGTATGCCAATGTATGGCGCATGGGTGTTACACAGCAACATAACAGCTACAGCTAGCGAAACAAAAACAAATTAGATATGTATGTAGGACAACAAAGATCGCCAGTGATTTGTATAAAAATGGAATTGTTTTTTTATCAGGTACGTGGTAATTTTGTTACTAAAATGATTAAGTTACCTTCCTTATGCACTTACCCTATAGGAGAGAAAGCGCAGCTTTCCGCCGCTTGCTGTATTTGATCGCCCCTGACGACACTTTCTTGCTGCGTCGCATTGTGATACCCGCTCCGCCTTCCAAAGGCGATCCACTTCCAAGGGAGCTGACTGGCACATAATGTGCAGAACCACTAGTCTGGTCATTCCACTTCACTATGGCCCGTTTATTTTCAAAGGGCAATCGGTCCAAAGTGTATTTTCAAAATTGTCACGTGCGTGTAATGTAAATGTTCCTATAAAAAAATACACGCGGAGTAAAATATAATTAATTTAACATTGGAGCTATCTGAGATTCTTTGCGAAGGGCGCTTTTGACCGTTTGCCTTTTGAAAATAAACGGGTTATAGTAAGTACAAAATCACGTTTTTAATTTTTGAATCTGCGTCAGACGTTGAAGTCTTCGATTCTCGTTTCCGCATTTCGAGCCACCACGTCCTTGGCTCTTCATTCCTCCATCGAGACTACAGTTCACAGAAAAGAACTGACGCGATCAAGTAAATTGGCACGATCTAATTTTGATTCTTTTACTAGCTACCTATCAGTCGTTTGTGCCGATATTATGCGTAATATTGCGGATTTGTCAGCACGTGCTTTTTACTATTGAACACAAAATTACGGCGTGAAATAACATTCGCCAATTTAACAATATGTTAAATAATTCTAACTTTGCGCCATCCGGCAAACAATATGGCGCATGTTACGACGCAATGAGGCGCTACTTAGCAAGGAGACCGTATGTATTGTACATACATTGTACAACATGCGTGCTTTTTATTCTAAACGACATTGCATTGTAGGTAGCTGCATAGCAAGAAGACCGTATGTACTGATATGCGTTTTTCTTAGTTTGTACGGCGTTGCGTTGCTAGTACATGCGCCTTTTTCAAGTGGCGGCGTACTTACGGTCTTCTTATATTGTACTCGCTGTCATTGCTCTTGCGCTTTTTGAAAAATGAAAATATGAAATATTTCAAATTTTAGTAAATTTGAAAACAAATCCTGTCGGGAATTGATGCAGCATGACATTCTGTATCGAATGGTACCAAAAACGCAAAGTCGACAATTTGTGACTTACGGCCTTCTTTCTATGCACGGAAGAAATGTGATAAAGGCAGTAAAAATGACAACTGATTGACATAATAAAGATGCATCGTTTACAGTGCCGCCCAGTAAATTATGCGGGGACAGAAACATACTCTTGCCCCTCCTCGTTTTGCGCCACCTTATACTGCAGCACCGCCACTGGCTGTGCCAGTAGGCGTCGCTCTGCGTTACATGAAGGGTTCGATCCTGTCTTGCCCCCCTCGAAGGCAAAGGTCGCTGTAACTGCAAGCCGTGGTGTCAACAAAGTATTGGGCACTTGCACCAGGCACTGTGCCTTTGCATGTAAAACAAGCCCGTTTATGCAATGATATCATATGAGGGGAGGCATTGACAATGAGGATGGACGGGAGAAGACCTGTTGCCATTGATAATGTTCGGCATCTGTCAGTACCGAAAAACCAACCAAACATTCACCTGCGCACTGCTGGCTCCCAATTATCAGTTTTGCGTCGACCAGCAGAACCTAGCTATTCGACTGGGAGAAGGAGTTCGTGATTGGGCCGCCGAAAAGTGTGACATACCAACTTTGACCTCTAAGGTCAATCTAAAAATTTGACCTCGGGTCAAGGTCAACGCCAAAGTCAAGGTAGCCTAAGTAGTTCGAATTGCGTATCAGTCGATGCGCCTTGACAAGACGAACACATTGGGCCTTTTGCATATTTCTATCTCTCAACAATCAAAAGTTATTGGCAAAAGAGTGTTTATGACCTCGGATGACCTCGAATGACCTAACAAGGGGTCGCTGGTCAAATTTTCAACTGATACATCAATAATGAGCTAAGGAGACAGCATCCTGAAGGAAATAGTCTGATCGAATATGTTTCTATTGAAAGGAAGGCTTTTAATTTTTGTCCGCTGACTTATAATGGGGAGGTCACGAAATTGACCTGACCTCAGTCCTCAGGTCACCGATTTAAAACAATCCGAGACTTACGAGTTTTAGACACTGCAGCCCTCATCAAATCCTGAAAGTTTGAGACGAATCAGTAAAAAAAAACCTCTGGCCATGGCATAACCGCAAACTAACAAAGTGATCATTTTGCATGTTTGTACTTTGACCTGACCTGGTGACCTGACCTGAGGTGACCTAAGGTCAATATTTTCACACAATATGTGAAATTCAATTCAGGCAGGTATGCGAAAAACGGCGGCGCTGCAAGCTGTCCATGTGCCCGGGTCCCTAGGTTTTGCCCTCCGATTTTCCTAGGCGCGAAAAACCAGAGGGGGTGGATTTCGCCCCCCCCCCCTTCTCAACTGCGCGTATTAAGGTCGAGTGTTATGGGCTTTGGAATACCACGGGAACTATGACTCGAGAACTATGCTGACTAATTGACAAACGAAAAAGTAATCGAAAGCTCTTGAAAGTACCTATCAGACTGCATGCATATCCTCAAATTTGAGCAATATGGGTAATTCATGATCAAAACGTTTACAGCTTCTTCTCTATTGCCGGGCATTTGACACACACCGAAATGACGCCGTTTGAATATGTGAAATTCCTCGCGTAGTAAACTCGTAACTGACAAAATTGCGAGAAACCTGTATCCAAAAATTATTGATAGTTACCGATCACTTTTCTACGTAAAGCTACACCGTGTTTTTTTAGGGAGGGCAAACAGGCCACTTAATGCCTTTGCAGGGGGGGGGGGGGGCATGGCCGTAATTGACCTGTTGCACGTTGTGTGATGTAAGTACTATCAAAAAGTTCATATTATTTTATTTTTTTTGTGCATGTCTGCCTTTAATTGGTATCGGAATTGTTACCTAATTTTGTATTTTGAAGTTAGATTCATGAATAAATCAGGTACTTGAAGGCAAAGTTGTGACGTGGCAGGAAAGTTGGGACGTCAGAATGGTCCGACGGCGGTTGTTGCTCGGAAGTCCAAATTTTTGCAGTTGTTAGATATGCCTCTTATACATATGTTTCACTGAAGTTTGGAAAATATTGGGAAATTTGAACGGAAGTGTCTGTTTCACAATAAACGGCACAACTCTCACAACTCACCTAACAATCCATCAATGTCTCAGTGCAGTGTGGAATAATCAGGCCGTTCGGACTTGCTGACGACGAAGACACCTTCATTTAATACATACCTTACCACAAACTGACAGCAATAGACATTGAAGTTGGACTGAGAACAATACCTTTTTTGCATGTCCTTCACTACAAATACAGCAAGAAAAGCATTCCGACATGAATTAAAATGTTTCCAAATAAACTACTCTGCATGTAGCTGCCGGATCCACCAGAGTTCCACCCGGACCACCTTCTCCGCGTGACGTTGCTTTTTCATCTCCCGTGCAAATGGCGCAACGCAACTAAATAACATGTCCTTCAGATGTATGTTTTTATAGGGTTTTGTGTTTAGTGGTGATTAAGTGTTGTTGAAGCTGAGGACAGCTAATTAAAATGGAAATGTGGAAGACTCCTCGTGGAACCAGCCATTTACATACGCCGTTGTTCCCACACTGCTACGAAACGATTTCGTCACTGAGGTCGTCTCGACCAATCGCCGATCGTTTCAGGGGGGGGGGGGGGGGGGGGGGGGGGG
>JARFNZ010121020.1:2249-12291 GCA_031763405.1 Balanus nubilus | reverse complement strand
TAAGCACAGGTCAAGGTCAAGCTTAGGTCACGAAAGGTCACCATATGCAAAAGTCATATGGAAATCGTGTGACGCATGTTATGTGGTTTATTTCAGACGCAGTATTCAATGGTAAAAATACTTTTGACATTTGACCTCAAGATCAGGTCACAAAAGGCCAAAGAAAGGTCACAAAAGGTCCCTTTTTAATACTTAACACTTGTTTCTGATAGAGTTTTGTTTCAGCACTTTATTGGTATAATGTTTTTTTTGCGTACGACTTGAAAACATGACAAAAACGCAATTAAAAAAATGATGTCATCCAATTATATACTTATTAGAGTTATTTGTGGGGTCAAAAATAAAGATGTTGCTTTGGAATTTGGCATGTTGGTAGCCTAAAGGTACCTTTCTGACATATCTTCCGTTTTTTGGAAATGCTGAAAATTTTAGATTTTATGGCAATTGGTAGTTTCCCCAAAAAAATGTGTTTTCTTACTGTATGGTCAGAAACTCAAACTTTCGAAAATCCGAGATAGCGATGTTCAAGAAAATTTAATGTCCTGTTTTTTGGCGGTTTTATTTGCACTTAGCTTTGATGTTTTTTTCTGACTTAGCATTTGTTATTTTTGGGGCTAGCTGATCGTGGCGTCCACCGGCTGATGGCGTGTCCCTCGAACAGGGTTTCTTGAGACGATGCTTCTTGTCAAGATGAGGCTATCTGGGGGACGTTTAAATGTCACGTAAGGCAGAGAATTGACTGTAAGTAGTCCACTTTTTCCTGAGAAACTCCCTCGTACCTGGAATACTAACGCGGAATGCTAGGGCGGTAAGGACACGGTATAAGCTCTCGAGGCAAAACGACACGTTGACGGCGGAGATCAAGCGTCTCGGTATAAACATGGGGCCATATTCAAATGACGCCTGAATAAATCTAATGAGGTGAGGGTGTGAGAAAGGAGATAAAATGAAAATGTTATAGGGTTATGAAATCGACAATATACGCTGAACTGGTAGTTAACCCCTTTTTCTATGCATTTGGGGCCAATAGTTTTTAACGTTTCTATATAAACACCCTGTATATATCTATGCATATATGTATTGAAAAATAAAATGTTTAATAATTTGCCTAAGTTTCCACAACTGATCGTCGTGAGGAACTAGCGATTTTGGAACTGGCAGAGATGTGCCCCAGCTCTTGAATAGCTTTGTTGCGGAACAATGGTTGCCTGTCAAGTGCGAAGTGTCATCTGTCTTAGAACAATGTGCCTTGTTACTTATCTGTCCGTCCCGAGAGTGATTCGGTGTTCCTTTTAGCACCGTCCATACGTGGCTGCTGTACTTGTACACTTGCAGTGCCTGTTTCGACGGCTAGCCTGCTTCAGAGCGCCATTTGGCTCCGTTACAGACGGCGGGCTCTTCAGAACATGACCAACACTGCCGGCGGCGGCGGTGCGGTGTCTCCGCATCACAAGGCCAGGGCGCCTCACAGCGGGCCGTCGCCGAGACAGCGGCACGCGCTCGGTCCGGCCTGGGCGCCGCCCTCGGACGGCTTCCACAGCCCGACCGGCCGGCTGCGGAGCGACGTGGCGCGCGCCGAATGGGTCGGCCGCGAGCTGCACCGCGTCGCCGAGACGGTCACTCATCGCTCCTTCCGACTCTGAGGGCCGCCTGCGACACGGGGTGGGGGAGATGACGAAACAACGGGCAAAATATCACCTACCCTAGATCTGCCTTTAAAAGGACAAAGAAAATGACTTTCCACCTTTTCAAAGGATTGCTTGTTTGTTTTTCGACATTTTTTTTTGTATAACAAATGTGCCGTTTATTTAAGGACGTTCTGTATTATTTCAAAAGTTAGCGAGATTTGGCTGTGCTGTTTCGCCACCGTTTTCCTCCTCCAGTTCAGTCGCCTTCAGACTCGGCCGTTTGAGAGGAAGTCTGATGGAAGTCTGTTCGGTTCGTAACAAGAGCCTTTTGGGACACTATAGCCAGCGGCCATTCTTCATCTGTGTCGCTCCTTCCGCTACTCTCGCTGTGCTTCTTCGCGAGACTCCCTGAGAAAGGTTGAGTCTCTTTGCGACATGCGTAAGCTTTATTGTTTGTCTTGTACCTATGCTATTAGTCACGTAAGGAAACAAGACTCGTACTCGAACCAACGCACACCACCAATACGAGTGTTGTTTAAATTTGGCAAAATCTGTTCGGAGCTCACGATATCTATGCCAGTGTCAATCTCAATTGACCTCTATGCTACCCTAATATCTGACTGAGAAAAGTCCCAACGTAAGATATAAGTATTTGACAAGTTGTCGATCGGAGTTGGTATCCCATATCCTGATTGGAACTCTTAAGTTTTTTTAATATCTGCATTCTTAGCATATGTTTGTCGGCGTGAACTGTTGACCATTGAGCAGGCCATTCGGTTCTACAAACCCCGTTGAACATTTATATATGAATGTAAACTCAGGATCACGCTGTGCGGGGGGAAAGGATCTTGCCGTTTCGAGTTTTTTTTTTGCTGTTTTTATGCAACTAACCCTCAAATCATGTACAAATGTTGTCCGATTGGCCGAAGACAGTGCCTCGATTCATAAGCTCTCTGAAGAAATGATGTAAGATTGTCGATGTTTCTAATGTATGAATATCTGTTTTCACCAGTAGGAGATGTACAAAATGATGCCAGTTAGCACGAGCTACGCTCATGCTCTCCATTTCCTTCATGAATGTTTAGTTTTTTAGTTTTTTTTATAAAGTATTATTTTCCATTGTTTTCTTTCAACATTTCATCGGCAACTCATGCCGCTGGATGTCTCGAATGCTCACAGCATTTTACCCTATGTCCGAACTTAATCTTATAAGTTATTCGCCTGTTTTGTCACAACCTTCTTGTTCCTTCTTTTGTATACTATGTGAACGCAAAGTGCTAGCTGTCAAACGCATGACGCTGGAAGCTACAGCACAGCACAACGACTCGTTTTAGCCTCTGTGAGGACTGCTAGTAATACCTGCTTTTTTTTACTTCATCTATTGCCCGTCTTCGATTGCACATCATCGTTTTTGCGCATTGTATTTTTGTCCATTTCACCAATAGACGCATTAGCCAGCTATGCCTGTTTTCATTTGGCCAATCGGATGTTATGATCTGCGATCGTGCCGTTCAAAGTCACGAAAATGAACATGATCTTGGTTGTAGATTCTGACCCCATAGCTGAAAATGCCACACATCTGATGTTAGTGGTCACTTCATCAGCACCTACGATAGGGAGGTGCTGGGACGATAGGGAAGGACATTGCAGCAACGCTGGCGGAATCTGCTCTGGGATAGGATCGCTACACATTTTGATTCTTTTGCTTACCATGAAATAGTTCCAGGAACAATAACGCTGGGATCATGCGTTGCATTTCGGTGGATCCAGATGTGCGACTTTGGGTGGGGGTGCAGGCAAATCCAAAAAAGTTTGAACACATTATGGGAACTCGCGAGATTTCGCTTGTACATAAATTATTAGGTGGTGTAATCTAACTGCTTAAAAACGTTGCTTAATTTTCCATCTTTATCGAAAAATATATCAATTTTGTGCAGATTTCAGGCAGTTTGGAGAAGAGGTGTGACCCTCCGTGGCTCCCCTCCTGATCCGCCCATGGTTGCGGAAGGTGTTCCAATACACCCTGGCGGAAGGAGGCAGTCGTCGGTCATGGTCGTCTTGGATTAGGACGCAAAGCATCAGTGGGTTCAGAGCCTCCGTTTTAAACCGCGCCCCGCTGGAGTCTCCAGCCGAACGCGCCCAGCTGGGGGAGGGGGGTAAATTTTACCCCCCTCGTATCTCCCGAACCAAGCGTCGCAGCGGGACGCGCGAGGCGGGAAACGAAATTTCTCGACAAAACAACCCTAAACACTTACAATTTTATTAACAAGTTCAAAGGTCAGGTCAAAGGTCAAAATCACCTGTTTCCGATTTATTGGCTGCAGAGACCAGACTATATATAGCAGCGATCCCAAACTCAGCCAAAGTGCTTCCAAGTATCAGAGGAAGGCACTGCTAGAGTATGAGTCCCATACTAAGAACAGGTCAGGGTCAAGGTTAGGTCACAAAAGGTCACTATGAGCAAAAGTTACATAAAAGCCGTATGATACGTTTTATGAGTTATTTCAGACGTAGAAATCGATGGGAACGGTCATTTTACCATTTGACCCCATTTCAAGTGAAGGTCATGCCAAAAAAGGTCAAATTTTGAAATTCATAATTTGTTATAAAAAGCACATAAATATGAACTAGTTTTGTCCAGGGAATCCAATGGTGTCCTTTGTTCTTGCGTAAGTGGTAAAGGAAAGCCAAAAAACGTCATTAAAATGACGTCATCAGATTGTACACATTTGGAGCCATCTGGGGGCCAAAAATCAAGATATTGATTCGAAATTGGGTATATCAATTGTTCAAATATAGTTCTATTACATATATTCCGATTTAAAAAAATAAATCAAAATGTGTGATTTTGTGTCCATTTACCCTCAAAATTATGTTTTTTTTGGGGGGGGCCTAAAAACAAAATTTTTACAAATCCGAGATTGCAATTATCAAGAGAATGTCATTTCCTTTCTTTTGACAGCATATTTATGCATTTTGCTTCAAAACTCTATGTTTTATGAGCGATCAAATATTTGTCGATTTTGGACCGAAAATGGCCTGACATGACCTCACTCAAACGTAATTTTCTCAAACAGTTCTTGGTCAATTTTTTCGAAACTTTCGAGGAAGACGTCAAATTGATGCCAGATATGGTGCCGAAAGTTTTGCGTCGATATCTATCATCGTTTTGAAGCCATTGCGAAAATCCGGAGGGGGGGGAAGTTACCCTCAGCGGGGCGCGAGTTAATCATACCCCCGCTGGCCTCTTTCCCTGCTCCCGCTGCTGTTACGTCTCGGAGCATCTACTCCTACGATGGACGGATGCGATACGATGGACACGATCAGTACAAGACTAGTAGACAACTACATGTACAGGACAAGTGTCCTGATGGTGACAAGTAGGGAGCCTATATGCTCACAAAACACATAAACAGTTTTAGCATTCAGTATGAAAGGAACATTTATCACAGAGCAAGGCAATTGCAGTGCTACATGAGCAAGGCCACCAAGGCTGTGTAGAAGGCTACCGTAAAGCAATAGATATCAAATCGGTTTGGTTTGGTTTGTGGACCAAGCACCATATCCTTTTGGGACCAAGTGCTAATTGGAACTCTCACCCTGTTCCGAGGGTTATTATATGGGGGCCGGTCGACTGTTTCAGAGGCCCGCCCAGGGATTTGACCCCAGGTCACCGGCACAGAAGGCAAGTATCTTTGCAAGTATGTTACCCCTGCGCCAGATCGCTCCCCATATATCAAATCGTAAAATGACAGCAAAATAACATTGCATTCTAATGAGCAAAATAACATTGCATTCTAATGGACTTGGCTGTTAAGTAAAATGACGTAATACAAATTATTGCTGAAGGTCTTGGAAGGTTGTATTTATCTTTAAAAATGCCTGTTTCATTTCTTATGAAATTCTGTTTAGAATACGTAGTTAAGTGGAAAGGAGCCGTCACAATTTACTTGAAGAGCATCGTTTGTAATTTGTTTATGACGTCGTTAGTTTGTACTCTTTGTTCCATTGGAAGCATGCTCTGAGCTTGCTATTACCGAAGCCTTGGTTTATACTCGAGCCATCAGCTGTGGGCGTTTCGCGTGCTTTGTTTTACACAAATCTTAAAGTGGTGTGGGTTCTGTATTAGCGCCCTCGGTGTTTTGTGATTCTTCAACTGATCTATGCCTTGAGTCGTGTTTCTTATAAAGCCATGTAAGTTTAGATTTACTGGACGCTGTGTCATGACCATAACAAACGAGCCAGATATGTCAATCCAAAATCACAATGGGCAAGCAAACAACCTAGGAGTTGGGGTAGCTATGGGTGCATCAAAACAAGAAGTCAACCCAAGAGATGCATACTCTGTCCCAGGAATTCTTCACTTCATTCAGCATGAGTGGGCCAAGTTTGAACTGGAGAGATCAAAATGGGATGTTGAAAGGGCTGAGTTGGAGGCAAAAATTGCATTCCTTCAAGGTGAGCGGAAGGGACAGGAAAACCTAAAAAATGATCTGGTCAGGAGAATCAAGATGCTTGAACATGCTTTGAAGCAGGAACGTGCAAGATTTCACAAACTGAAGTATGGGGCAGAACTATCTCAAGGTGATCTGAAGGATGCAGAGCTGGATGAGGTACAGGAGGATGCTAGCGAAGCTGATCAACTCATAATCGCTAGCAGTGACATCTCATGGCGGCAAGGACGTCAGCTTCTCAGACAGTACCTGCATGAGATTGGTTATACAGATACTGTGATCAATGTGAGATCAAACAGAGTTCGTTCACTGCTAGGCCTGAAGGAGAATAAGGAAGGTGTACCAGCTCCAAGTATTGATCCTGCAACATCAAAAGGAGATGTGCAAGCCAAAGCAGTAAGCCAGAACCAGGCAGGCCTCTTAGCAGAAGACATGCTTCGAGAGGCAGAGCAGGCCGTTCTTGCAAACTGCCATTTCTTGAATCCTGAAGGAGGGGTCCCGGTTGACGAGGGAGATGAGGATGAAGAAGATTGGAAAAGTGAGGAAATCAATACGGGAAAACAAGGGAAGGCTCTAGGTGATGATGAAAGAGATTCTTCTAACATGGCAATGGCTTTGAAGTCTTTGGACTTCAACTTTGGAAATATGTCGATGGGTTCCATGGTGAACCCATGGGATGAGAACAGTGCTATGAGATTGGCAGCAAGCAAAGATCCAAGTCTCCAGAAGCCAGGTATGAGGATCAACTCAGCTCATTATGGAATGGAAGTCAATGAAGAATCCCTGGAGGAGATGGGACTGGGTGAGCTAGCTCAGCTCACTGTGACAAATGAGTCTGAAGGAATGTATGAGTCTGGCACATCCAAAGAAGCCTACTCAAAGATGTGGAATGCCAAGTACACCCTGCGCTCCCACTTTGATGGTGTCCGGGCTCTGGCATTCCACCCCATCGAGCCTGTGCTCATCACTGCCAGTGAGGACCACACCCTAAAGCTGTGGAACCTGATGCGCACCATCACTGGGAAGAAGTCGGCCTTCCTGGACGTGGAGCCAGTCTACACGTTCCGCGGCCACGAGGGCGCGGTGCTCTCCACCTGTATGAACCCGACCGGCGAGCAGTGCTACTCGGGCGGCCAGGACGGCACGGTCCGTGTCTGGAATGTGCCCAACTCCAACATCGACCCGTACGACGCGTACGACCCGGACGTGCTCAGCCAGACGTTGACCGGGCACACGGACGCCGTCTGGGGCCTGGCCTTCCACACGCAGAAGCCACAGCTGCTCTCCTGCTCGGCCGACGGCACCGTCAAGCTGTGGAGCCCCGGCAGCAAGGCGCCGCTGCTGCAGTCGTACGCCGCCGAGCCGGCCATGGGCCTGCCAAGCTCGGTCGACTTCGTCCACGAGGACTGCAGCCACATGGTGGTGGCGTACACCAGCGGCCGCTCCGCCATCTACGACCTGGAGACCTCCAAGATGGTGGTGCAGCTCGAGTCAAACCAGAACGTGGACGGCGGCGCGGCGCGCGACCAGGTCAACTGCGTGGTGTCGCACCCGACCATGCCGGTGACGGTGGCCGCGCACGAGGACCGCCACATCCGCTTCTACGACAACGTCACCGGCAAGGTGTTGCAGGAGATGGTGGCGCACCAGGACGCCGTCACTAGCCTGGCCGTCGACCCCAACGGCCTCTACCTGCTGTCCGGCAGCCACGACTGCAGCCTCCGGCTCTGGAACCTCGACAGCAAACAGTGCGTCCAGGAGATCACCGCGCACCGCAAGAAGAGCGACGAGAGCATCCACTGTGTCGGCTTCCACCCGACCAAGCCGTACATCGCGTCCGGCGGCGCCGACGCGCTCGCCAAGGTGTTCGTGTAGGCGGGGGAAGGATGAATCGCGCCCGGGGAGCCTCACCCCATCACCTGGACAGCGCTGCTCCTCCCGTCGGGCCGAGGGGCGGACGGTGCGTCGCGTTTAGTCAATGTAAGAGGACGTGTCCCGCGGCGGCGGCGGAGCCGGCCCGAACTCTTGCCGAAAGCTGTAGTGCTGTGGATCTGGATGTCGGTTCAATGTTGCGCTCGTAGTTGACCTCATGGTCGTCTCCCGGCTAGGCAATGCTTTGTGAGAACCGCCGTGACCTCGGCGGAGTACAGTGATAGCAGAATAGGAACGTCGGCCGTGCGTATCTTCCAGCCTCGTTTTTCAGGGGTTGCGCTGACCTGAGCTGTATATTTATCCCGATGATTTTAACCGAATCTAGTCGCTGCCGATAGCGAGTTTTAGCGAACATCGCTCCAGACGTGGACAAATTTCTGCTTTAAACCCATGCATGTCCCCGCGCGACCCGGCGTCAATGGCACTTACGTGTGTTCGTGTTCTCAGACATGTAACCATTAATAAACTGTGCAGTCAGTCAGTTGTGTCCCTAGTGTCTGCTGATTAATGTCCATTCTTCCATTTTGCGGTCTCAGTTCGAACGATCTAGTACTACGATACGTCCTGATGTCGATATGTCCTTTGCTAAGTAAGACAAAAATGCTCTCAAGTTTCAAGTAAGTAAAGTAAGCCGAGCGCAGCAAGTAAAGCAGCAAGTTTTCTCATTACCACTGGCGGAGACGTTGCCACAAAACTTTGAGGAAGACCCGAGATATGGGGGAGCCAGCGAGGGGTAGGGGGTTGAGGTGGCGTCATAAGGCTAATGTTAAAATCCTGTGAACTTGGAGTGCCGGAGAGGGTTCGGAGCGGTCCTGCGACAGCTCGTTCTTCCCTCGCCCCTCCCGCGTCGACGCCCCTGCCTCTTCGTGTTTAACAATGTTCTTGTCAAATTTGACAGGAGTGAGTCGCAGTTATGATGGGCGTGTATGAGGAGACATACGTTTGTCTTTTGTTGCAGTGACCACATCGATCCCAGCTTTATACAGCAGAGCTCACGAAAAATATCCGACGACCCTCAAACTTTGCGATCCAGCGGCGTTCAAACCAGACACGCATCTCGTACAATGTGTTTATTCTAGTACAGCAAACAACTCACAAGGCATCCCACTGATCGCAAACCGCAACAGCAGCGCTCGGCAACAGCCATAAGGCCGCGAACGGTACGCTACAATGCACCCATCGCACTTAACCTGGCCGCACACTGGGTCAGTCGGCCACGATTTTCGCGCGGCTCCATCGGAGGAATGTCGTTACTCGCCAAAAATGTATCATGTGGTTGTAACGCAACTCCCAGACCAAATGAATTGCGTTCGGAGACGTATTTCGGCCTCGCACGGGCGATATCGCGGGCAGAATCGCAGCGATATCGCGGGCAGAATCGCAGCGATATCGCGGGCAGAATCGCAGCGATATCGCGAGTAAAATCGCAGCAATATCGCGAGCAAAATCGCAGTGATGTCGCGAGCAATGCCGCAGCGATATCGTGGGCCGAATGGCCTGTGTGCAGCCGGCCGGCTAAGCTAGACAAATAAAACGTAAATTAGTCGAAACGACTGCCGGATGTTAGCCCAACCGGTGTAGTGGTATCACATTCGATTCAGGTCAGACCCGGTTTGAGATGACCGCGCGTCATTCCTAGCCGCACGCCGTCACGTGCCCAGCTGGGACATCACCTGAGGTTACACCCGCGGGTCAGAGGTCACGTGACCCCGACCGGCTCGGGTGGGGCCACGGAGTCGGCCACCGCCACGGCAGCGGTCGGGCCGGGGGACGGCGGCCAGTGCCGGCCATGTGTGAGTAAACTGACCAGAACCCCCGCCACGGCCGCCCCGCCGTGTCGCCGCGGACGAAAAACACCACCACGTATTAAAAATCGGTCTGCGGGCCGGCGGCCCTCAGCTCGGTTTCCTGCAGACGAAGAATGTGGAGTTGTAGCTCCAGTGCAGCATGCTGGCCCGGTTCTGACAGTAGGACGTCGGCAGGCCCTGCTCCTCCTTCTGTGGGGGGAGGGGGGGGGGGGGGGGATTC
>JARFNZ010120998.1:0-12292 GCA_031763405.1 Balanus nubilus | reverse complement strand
GCCGGTCGGTGGGACGCTGTGTGCCGTGTAGTGCCGGTCGGTGGGACGCTGTGTGCCGTGTAGTGCCGGTCGGTGGGCCGGGCAGACGGTCAGCTGTGGTAGCGACATGTGGACGCTCTCCGGTGCCGACGGTCTGGTCACCACCCTACCTTGGCTCGGGTCTCGGGTGACGCCACTCCCAGTCGGTGGCGTCTCTGTGTTTATCGGCGGCACTGGCCGCTACCCCGGCGGCCGGTATCGTGTGTACCGTGTGTATCAGGCCGAAGCATGACGGGGGTTATCGCACTCTGGTGTGTATTCTAGCATTGGAGTACTTATCCTGTTATCGTCATTGAGACCGTCCTCTGCAAAGGTCAGCGTATAACGTAGAACCTGGTTTGATATTGAATGAGTACGCTTTGATGCTGTCAGTTGTAAAGCGAGTTGTATAATTGTCCTGTAACTTTTCCTCTAAGACGTAACGGTGTTTAATAAGTCCTCTTTTATTGTGTAGAAGGGCGAAGGTGAAACGTTTGTGGTTTTTCCAAATGTCGAGTGCACAGGGCCTGCGTCTTTTTCTCATTTGAGCCCACACCCAGATGGTTTTCCTGAACTTGTGCGTGGTCTGTTGGTCGGCTGATGTCCGTCTCTGACGCTGCGCTCCTCCCTCTGCCGCTACAGGTGCGGCTGAGCCAGGACCTGGAGCACTTCCTGGTGAACCCATACGGCCTGCTGTACAGCGAGATGACGGCCGCCGCCCTCCTCAAGGCCGACATGCAGGGCAACCTGGTGGCGCCGGGCAGCACCGGACTCGGCCTCAACGGCGCCGCCTACGCCCAGCACGCGGCCGTGCACGCGGCTCGGCCGGACCTGCGCTGCGTGCTGCACGTGCAGGAGCCGGCAGTGGTGACGGTGTCGGCGCTGCGGGCCGGCCTGCTGCCGCTCACAGAGCACGCCTGCACCCTGGGTGAGGTCGGCGTCCACCGACCGTCGACCGACGGCGCCGACCCCGACCACCAGCGGCTGACGCGCGACCTCGGCGTCTACAACAAGGTGATGCTGCTGCAGAACCGTGGCGCCATCTGCTGCGGAGAGACGGTCGAGGAGGCCTTCTTCCTGCTCTCACACCTGGTGGCCGCCTGCAAGAACCAGGTCAGTTGGACGCGGGGTAAGGAGGGGACCCGGGAGTGGGCCGGCCGGGGCTGCTTCGGTTACCCTGAGACTGTGACCTGGAGTGTTTGGATTGGACGAGCTGCCACATGCATGTCCTTTCTTCGAAGTTCTTATTGTTCGTGTCTTCGGTCGCACTGTCGTGGTGAACAGTCGGCACTCGCTGCACCATAACCTGTTTAGTGAGCGACCACCGAGTGGTCTGCCGTGTCGCGTCACCCCGGAGCGGCTGTTTTGTGATGCTGATGGAGGCAGTCCGCACACGGAGTCTTCAGAGGCCGCTATTATCGACACCGCTGATAAGCCGGGTGCGATTTGTGCGCCACCTAACGGCGCGACGCTATCTGTGAGCTCCCACCATTGTCTGAGCCTGCTTGTAATCCGCCACCAACGCCTGGCTGCCGCCCTGAGACTCACCTGCCAAACCCCGCCCCCTCCACCCCGCCCGGTCAGGTGGTGATGATGCCGCTGGGCGTGGACAACCTGACGCTGGTGGACGAGGCTCAGCAGCAGCTGGTGTACGAGGAGGCGCGCCGGCCGCCGGCCCGGCCGGCCGACGCCGACGAGCGGCCCTCACTCCGCGCACAGTGGCGGCTCGGCGAGCTCGAGTTCGAGGCGCTGATGCGCGTCATGGACAACGCCGGCTACCGGACGGGCCACATCTACCGGCACCCGCTGCGTGCCGAGCCGACGGTCCACCAGAGTGACGTGGAGTACCCGCCGGCCGCCAGCTCCCACACGGTAGACATCGACGACATCTTCAAATACAGGTGGGTGGCTGCCCGGATAGTACATAGAGCGCCGGTGGTTTCAGATCCAGTTTCAGTTTCAGCGTGTTTGTTAAATAAAAGATGCACCACATTAAACAATACGATAGAGGATTGTCGCAAAAGCTACAAGCTTACGTTAAACGCCTCTCCAGACAATAAAAATACAACGAAAAGGTAACCGAAACCGAAAAAGAACCATGGTTTGTTGTCTGCTGAGACTTGTCGCCTCTGCTGCATTTTGCTGAATCGACTTCAACGTCACACAGGTGGGTCTCGTATCTGGTCTTGTATCTGATATCTCAGTCTGCCCGTGTTGACCTCAGTCGTGGTGTGTCCCGTCAGTCCAATGCGGAAGGGGCGGCCCGGGGAGCGGACCCGCTGGCTCAACACACCCAACGTCTACCAGAAGGTCGAGATGCTGGAGACCGGCACCAACGACCCCAAGACCATCTACAAGGTAACGCCCGGCCCGAGCTTCACAGACGCTGTCAATTCAATCAGCGGATTGGTCGTTACTGTTGAGTGTTGATGTAGATCTTGGGTATCGTTATCGTGTGAAGTATATGTGTAACATTACGGGCACATCTGGCTGCTAATGGCCGACTAATTGACATTTTGGATCAGCCTTAAGCCCGTAATTAATTCAATTGTGGAGCTAGGACGTGATCTTGGCACCAATGAGGAATGGAACAGAAACTCGTCTGTTGGGCCCGTACTGTACCGTATGACCCGTACTGTACCGTGTGACCCGTACTGTACCGTGTGACCTGTACGGTACCATGTGACCCGTACTGTACCGTATAACCCGTACGGTACCGTATGACCCGTACGGTACTGTGGACCCGTACGTAACCGTGTGCGTCTCCGTTGCAGTGGGTGCCGGACGGCTCGCCCTCGCACGGCAACACGCCGATTAAGGTGGACGCCGCGCTCCAGTTTGTGCCCAAGAACACCAACCCGAAGGAGTTCAAACAGCTGCAGCAGCAGGTGGGTGGACCGGCGGCCCGTCGTCGGCCAGCGGCGGCGGCAGGGACGGGACTGGCTCCCCGGTCGGCGGCAGGTGTCGCTGCATGCAATGCGCACATAAATCTTATATAATGTAATATAGTTTTATATAATCTTATAATTACTTACATGTTGTTGCAGCAGGGCACCACCATAGCTCTGTAGTGGCATGTGTACTGTGCACCTTGTGATGGTGACGGGCCGTGACTGACATCAAGGGCCGGTGATGTGGCTGCAGTGAGGCCGGTATCTGACGGTGATGTGCCCGCCCCCCAGATCAAGGAGAACCGTCGCGGCGGCGGCGTCAGCGCCGGCCCCCAGTCGCACATCCTGGAGGGCGTCTCCTGGGACGAGGCGCGCCAGCTGCAGGAGGCCGCCGAACAGCGGGCCGGCGGTGACCAGGTGAGAGGCGGCGCGCGCCCTTAAACCCAAATCATCATCGTAAATGGGCCGCCACCTTTGGGGTGTAGAGGAGCGATGATCCGAGCTTTTTGAATTATATTACCAGTAAGACGCCGTGATCGGCGGCTAACGAGCGAGCGCGCTCTCAGTAAATATAAAATGGGGTTAGCCTCTATAGTGAAATCGCCAATCGGGTGCATTCTGGACGTAGCATGCTTCTTAGTAAGATTACTTGAAAAAATGCTTGATATCTATTGAAAGCATTGCCGACGCGATTTACACCGACTATTGAACATAATCTGATCAGCCGTCCCGAGATAAAGAAAGTGGGTGTGCACCTACGCGCGCGTGCAGAAGCAGATGCATCCCCCTGACTTGTGTAACCCTCGTGGCTAATGGTTCCCACAAATTTGAACACAATCGGCCCACCCGTTCCCGAGATATAGAAAAAGGGGATTGTGCACGTGCGCACGTGCACATGCACCCTAACCCGACTTGTGAAAAGCTCATAGTTTAATAATATTATGAATCAATGCAATCGATTTAGATGTGTGCAGAATTAAATTCTTTACACACTGGTAAATTTTGTTGATTAACAATATCAGGAATCCAAACTACACGTTTTTTACGAAGAACATATCTCGTCTTTCACTCTGCTATTCATTAAGCGTAGTCTGCTTGCGGACCTTTCCCCTGATCAAATAGCGAATTCCACTAAGGATTGACGATATCAGGAGTTGGAAAAGGGCCTAATCATTGCCAATTATCCGCCAGACCCATTTGCTGGCAGTTTTATCTGCTGCTTAGTTTGAAGACAGTCTTCGTTTACAGCATCTCTCACGATCGCCAACACATTCTCTATTGGGTGAAATCTGTGGACGCCAATGCGTGCACCAGCTTGGTGGATTACATCAGCGTTGAGCCCTGACGTCAGGTCAAGTTGCTGACCCAGCAACCACCCACAGAGATAAGGTGTCACGGAACACTTCAACAAACTCTTGGAAGTTTTCATGAGTCCTGCATGAGGAACAAGGAAGAAATTGCTGGTGGTTGGCTCATACAGAATGCATGGAAAAGTAGAAGAAACTGGCGCGTGAACGCCGTCAACCCACAAACCAATGTTGGGTACTGATAACTCAAATGAAACGGGCATGCCGACGCCTATTTGGTTCAATTCCCTGCCAGATTTGCACTTAAATCCGTGGCAGAGCTGCACAGGCATGCAAATCAAACTAACGCTGACTGAATAGCCGCGGGTAAAACGAAAAAAGGCGTCCGTTGAAAACAAACACATGCAGCTAAAACTTAATTGTATTATTTCAATAAATGAAAGATATCAGTTTGTAGATAATTTAATTCTGAGCACATGTAGAGCAAATTCAAGAAAATACATTTTACCTAACATCAAGTCATATGAAAAAACAATATCTAAGTCCTTTGCCGTGTTCCACCCTTTATCTTAAAACCGTATGCCTGAAAGCGATTTCCGTAAACCTTTTTTTTGGTTAAAAAAAAAACGGGTAAACATGACTTCACTCTTACGCCATTTCCAGTCGACCTATCATAACCTCATAATGTTTATATCAGTCAACATGTGTAGCATGATGTGAAAGAGGGTGATGAAAGTTTGGCGACAATATATGCATTGTTTTAGGGGATATTGCAAAAAAAAAACAGAGGGTGGGGGGGAGGGCAAAAATAGCCCCCTCCAACAAGTGACGGGTTAAAAGACGGAGTGTGTAAAGTCGATCTTTGGGCAGTGTGTCATTTAGATCGTTTGATGAAATCACAGGTGAAAAACGAGATTACATCCTGAGTGATTCACAAATATTGAACCTATATGGGAAGACCATAACCAAGACCATATTGACATTTGTTATTCCAAAGGCAATTTGTTTTTATAATGAAAATCTACACATATTATTGTATGTTATTGCTAAACCACAATCAATAAGGCGAACGCGATCAACTAGCGAATTAATTTGGTTTCGACACAAAGACGAGGTGGCTTACTACCCAAGGGAAATTAACTTAACTGACGAAGGTGCAACCTATCAACGCTCCATTAGCATATATGACAATGGCTGAATGTCTACTAAAACACATTTGTGAAAACCGATCCAATTCACGAAAGGCAGGATTACTTCCACGTTCTCAAGGTCATAAAAGCTAAGAATCATCAATATGACAAGTAGGTACACTACATTGATTACAGTGTGAGAACTATACCAGGGGTCAAAAGAAACGCAACACGAGATGAATATTCCCCTGATACACAGTGTCGTTACAGTGGCCACTGAAACATAAGAGAAAACATAGCGCTGAGTAAAACCCACAACATGAACTGAAAAATTATCAACGTTTCCTGTATAGCCAAGACCTTCCCAAACCCCAAACCTTGGACTGTTACGTAACCATAACATTGAAAGGAGAAATAGGGAAGCCATGTCGTGACTGCCTTGGATATTGTGATGGCCTGAAATTAAGGACTAGCTGTAGAAAATGTCAACTTCCTTAACCCGCGCCCTGCCAGAGGGGGGGGGGGGGTTGAACACCCCCTCCGGTTTTTCTAAGATAACTAAAAAAAACGGCGGCGCGCAGCTCCGCCGTTTTTGGTATACCTTATCCTACATTCTTCCCGCACCCTAAGTCAAAATTTTAGCCAAAGGTCATCAAAGGTCAGGTCACCAGGTCAGGTCAAGTGACCCTACCTTCAAAAAACTTTGCGCTCATGCCACAACCACACCGCTTGAGATAAAGTTTTACATCTTTCAGCATTTCATAAGGGTGACATGCCCTACAAAAGGTTTATCTCGGATTTTTGTATATCGGTGACCTGAGGTCAGGTCAATTTCGTGACATCCCCATGGGGGGGATGTCAATGTCAATGTCAATGGGGAAAATTTAAAATCACTCGTTTTCAGTGGAAACCCATCAGATCAGTCCCATTCCTTCAGCATTATATCTCATTAGGCTATTATTGATGACCCAGGTGCAAATTTGTAAACGTGACCAGTATAAAGGTCATCTGAGGTCATCCGAGGTCACCAACACTTCCTTACAAATAACTTTTGATACAGGTGAGATAGAAACGCGAAAATGGCGCCAATGTGCTTTTCTCGTCAAGACGCATCGACTCATATGCAACATGACCCAACGTGACCTACTTGGGTCATTAGGTGACCTTGACCTGAGGTCAAATTTTTAACTTGACCTTTCGAGGTCATCATGTATATGTGTCGATGCACCTTCACGAGAGAAACACGATGGTGTCAAAATCAATGTTCTACCTTTAATACATAAGAAGTTATTCGCGAGCGACTTTTTCCAAGAAAACAGCCATTTTGACCTTTGATGACCTCTGAAGCCTAAACTATTGACCTGAGTTCAAACCTGATGACACGCCGACGAAAGAGCGTTACCAGAGCCTTCAACTGCTTTTTTTGTTTTCTTCCTAGCTATTATAGTTTCCGAGATAATGGCGGAAATTCCCAAAATGTCAATATTTTATCAATTTTGACCTTCGTTGACCTCTGGTGACCTCAATATTGACCTGAGCGAAAAATGATCGAAGTAGTTTCAAAAGAATTTCTTTACGAGCTTTCGAAGCCGTTTGCCGCTTTGCTCTACGTTTCTTAGAAGCAGAGTTAGAAGGGGGGGTTCAAACACCCCCCCCCCCCAGCAGGGCGTGGAAAATCAGGAGGCCCAGTGGGGCGTGGGTTAAAATGACAAAAACTGTCTATATTGGCTCGCACCCTGCTAGGAGAGGGCGATTGAACACCCCCCTGTTTTTTTTAGATAGTGTAAAAACGGCGGCGCGCAGCGCCGCCTTTTTTGTCACCACTCATCCCACATTTCCGCACCTATTCTTACAATTTTGACCCTAGGTCATCTAAGGTCAGGTCCCCAGGTCAGGTCAAGTGAATCCTCCTCCAAAAAAGTTCACGGTTTTGTCAGGGTCACAGTAAATGAGGAATGAGGATAGATATTTAACTTTCAGGATTGTATAGGGGCATGAGTACTTGCAATTCTTCTATCTCGTTTTTTACATCAGTGACCTCGGGTCGGGTCCATTTCGTGACCTCCTTATTATAAGTTAATGGACAAAATTCAAATCCTTCCTATTCAATAGAAACGAATCAGTTCACGCTAATTATTCCGGTAGGATGTCTCCTTAGCCCAGTATATGATTTGGCACATATATTACCTATATGTCAATGGGAAAAATGTATACCCTTCTTTTACGTATTACATCAATTCAATTTATTCAGAACTATGTGAGCATAGTTCATTATTGATGACCCAAATAGAAGTTTGCATAAGCGACCCCTGTAAAGTCATCCGAAGTCACCCAAAGGAACTTACGCTTTTTTGCCAATAATTTCTAATAGAGAAGAGAAACGTGCGTATGACACCAATATGTTTGTTTTGCAACATGACTTTTTTGGGTCAATACTTGACCTTGGTCTGAGGTAAAAAAATTAGAAGTTAACCTTTCAAGGTCACTGTTTATATGTTTAGAAACGCCTTGACGTGAGAAACACGGTTATGCAAATACAAATATTATCCTAACTTTTTAGGTCAAAAGTTATTCACGAGAAACTATTTTGGTCGAAAACTAAAATTTTGGATTTGATTACCCCTTAGACCGCGCCCCGCTGGAGAGGTGGGGGTTAATTTTACCCCAGTTGCTCCCGGATTTTCGCAATAGCTTTGAAACGATAACAGATATCGACGTGAAACTTTCGGTATCAATTCACAATATAATTTCGTCATCAATTTGACGTCTTCCTAGAAAGTTTTGCAAAACTCGGCCAATAAATTTTTGAGAAAATGACGTTTTAGTGACGTCATGTCAGGTCATTTTGGGTCCAAAATCGACAAATATTTGATCGCTCATAAAACATCAAGTTTTGAAAAAAATAGAAAAATAAACCGTGACAAGAAAGGACTTCTCTTCAAAATGACCATCTCGAATGTTTGATTTTTCGATTTTTGACCCCCAAAACACCAAAATTCTTTTTTTTTGGGGGGGGGAATTGCCACAAAATCCAAAGTTTTAGAGTTGTTAAAAAACGGAATATATGTGATAGACCTGCATATGGTCAACTGCTATACCCAATTTCGAATAAATAGATTTATTTTTGAACTCAAATGGCTCCAATATGTGTACAATTTGATGACATATCATTTTTTCAATTACGTTTTTGGGCTTTTCTAAACCACTTACGAGGAAAAATGACACCATTGGATTCTTTGGACAAATCTGGTTCATAATCATGTGCTTTTTATTACAAAATATTAGTTTTAAAATTTGACCTTTTTGACCTGATCTTGGCCTGACCTTCACTAAAATGATATAAAATGGTAAAATGACCGTTACCATTGATTACTACGTCTGAAACAATATATAAAATACGTGCTTGTATGTAACTTTGCACATAGTGACCTTTTGTGACCTGCCCTTGAACTTCTCGTCTGCCGCCTCGCGAGTCCCGCTGCAACCATTAGTTCGGGAGATTCGAGGGGAAGTTTAAAATTTACCCCCCAGCGCGGCGGGGCGCGTTTGGCTGGAGGTCCCAGCGGGGCGTGGGTTAAGCCTCAACTATATATGGATGACCTGAGGTCAAATCTGATGACACGTTAGCAAAAAAAAAACGCATCTCGAGGGCTTTCTATTTTTTTTTTTGGGTGGGGGGGAGGGGTGAGTGGGGGTTCTTCCTAGGCAGCATAGTTCCCAAGATAATGTCGGGAATTCCTGAGAAGATCTAATTTGGGAAAAATTGACTTCTGATGACCTTTTGTGACCTCCATATTGACCTGGGTCAAAAAATAACAAAAATAATTTTGAAATCATTTTCGAACGCTTGTACTTTCATTTACGTCCCATATGAGCCGAGATCGAGTGGATGGGGTGTTCAAACAGCACCCCCCCCCCCCCTCAACGTCGTGGAAAATCCAGAGTCCTATTGGGCATGTTTTATCGTAACATTAGATACATGTGATACCTTTTAACATAGAGCATGTGGTCAAATGAAGTCACATGACCACATTTATGAGCATTTTAAGATCATGTGATCTTAAAATGCTTCACTTACTAAGATACGAATTCTAATAACTAATAGATTCTAGTATTTTCTAAAAAAGAAACGGCAAAATGACCCGATTTACTCTACTCCACGTTGATACTCGCTTATGGGTGTTATGGGTGTTGGATATTTTTAATGGGTGTCTGTTTTAGTTCGCATGGGTGTTCGCTAGCCTTCGTGGGTGTTTCGACACCCACAAAAGAATACAATTATCCACCTATGTGAGCCGGTCGTCGTGAATTAAAGAAGCTCAACCCCAAGGCGATGGTCTACGTTGTACATCAAACAATTTGTCCTCTATAGACGAAAATGTATTTTGTTGAAGTTTTCAATGGAATATAGGCTTACCGTGTATCACTGAAATGTGGATAAATTTTCAAACTACATAAGATTCACAACAACACGTAGATGCGGGTGGCAAAATTTCATTTGTTAATTTTTTTGTTTGTTTTACTTTGAAGAAAAAAAAACATTTTAAGTAACACTATTTTTTAGTTTTACCAATGCTGCTTTTAAGAATAATCCCCTGCGTTCTAAATGAATACTTAAAAAACAAGCATTTTTGTTTTTAAAAAAATGCGTCGAATTTAGAAATCTGTATGTGCCACTTTACAAGTTTTCAATACGTAACCTCATTAACCCGCGCCGTGCCAGTGCTCGGCGCCTCCCGCCTCGTGCGGGGGGTGTTTAAACACCCCCTTCTAACTCGGCTCCTATGGCATTTAGCGGAAAACAGAAAAAAGTCGTTTGAAAGCTCATCGAAAATAATTTTGAAACTACTTCCCTCATTTTTTCGCTCAGATCAAAAATGAGTTCACCAGAGGTTTGATACCTCTGGTGTCAAAAATGTCAAAAATGTCAAGGTCAAAATTTTCTAAATATGGACATTCTTGGGAATTTCCGCCATTATCTCGGGAACTATACTAGTTAGGAAGAAACTAAAAAAACGTTAAAAAGCCCTTAAAGCGCTCTTTCGTCACCGCGCAGTCAGAATTGATCTGAGGTCAATAGTTTAGGCTCCAGAGGTCATGAAAGGTCAAAATGGCTGTTTTCTTGGAAAACGTTTTTCGCGGAATACTTTTTGCTTTTTATGATAAAACGTTTATTTTCACACCATCGTGTTTATCTCGTCAAGGCACATCGAAACATATACATGGTGCCCTCTGGAGGTCAATCTCAAAATTTGACCTCAGGTCATGGTCACGTGGTGACCTAAGTAGGCCATGTTGGGCCATGCTGCATATGAGTCGATGCGTATTGACGATACGAACGCATTGGTACCTTCCGCATGCTTCTGGCTCTTCTCTATTAAACATTATTGGCAAAAAACCGTAAGCGACCTCGGATGACCTCAGATGACCTTTACAGAGGTCACTTGTCAAAATTAGTACCTTGGTCATCAATACTGGCCTAAGAAAACATGATTCTGAAATAACTGGACTGATCTGATGGATATCCTCTGATTTGGAAGGATCAGAATTTTCCCCATTTACTTATAATGGGGAGGTCACGATATGGACCTGACCTTAGGTCACAGATATCGAAAATCCGAGATGAAGAAATTTTAGGTAATGGTGTTCTTATGTAATCCTGAAAGATTGAAACTGCTTATTCAAAAACTATAGTTGTGGCTCAACTTCAAACTTGTTTGAGGTTGGGTCACATGACCTGACCTGGTGACCTGACCTTAGATGACCTGACATTTAAACTTTTACACAAGGTACATAATTGATGCCCAAATAGCAAAAAAAAAACAGCGGAGCCGCGCACTGCCGATTTTTTTGGTATTGCTGAAAAACCTTAGGGGGGTGTCTAAGCACTCCCTGGCACGGCACGAGATAAAGTATAGACACATGTTCCTGAATTGAAAATATAATTTACTGGTGCGATTCAAAGACAGGTGATTATTCTGCACAACACGTCTCATTTGTACTATAAAATAAAAACATAACATATGTATAGTAATGAAATAATTTTCTCAAACTAAAATTGTCAAATTTTCAAATATCGAAAATATTTCCTGAGCCTTTTATAGAATATATCATTTCCATTCTATTGCTATTCGACAAGTCCATAGTTAATCGAAAATATTAAGCAAAATCGTCCTACAGAAGTTAAGTCGTTCGATGACCTTGAAATATAATGCCTGCGGCAGGAGCTACTAACCGTTACTTGGAATGTGTTCAAACTTTCACATACCATTTTGGCAACACAGGTTATGCTGTATGCAAATTTGGGTCAAAATCGAACGAGACATGTTTTGCTGTTCTGTCGCCCAATGTCCTGCATCCGGCTATATGGGTAAAAGTGATACCATAAATTATATTGATGCTGTTGGCTAAATACTAATTTGGAAAGAATTTGGCCATTGAAAAGAAATACAAAAAAAATGGAGAAATTATTCTAAAAAACACAAATTTGAAAAGTCACCCAAATGTTTTTTGGGTCCAGATTTTGATTTATATAGAGGGAGGACACTATGGATCATTCTAAATAAAATTATGAATAATTCGATGGCCTCGCTGCAAAACAAAGTTATGCAAATTTCACTTGAAAAGAAGCATATAGGTGTTTATCACTAAAACACCAGAGGCTATAACTTAGAAACTACTCAAATGACGCAAAAAATAAACATTACAGCCGTGAACAGCGTGGGCGATTACCCCTTAAACGAGAACTTCAACTAAATCCGTGACATTATGTTAAATCGGCACCTCGACTGGTCGATCTGTGACAACATAGTGACCTTGTGTGACATGACCTTGACCTACTGTGAACGACAAGCCGCTTGAGACCCTACTTTTCGGCGATAACTTTTGAATGCATCAACTTCCATAAACGAAATTTTTGCAATGGACATTTCAGAACCTCCGCTAA
>JARFNZ010120997.1:0-20772 GCA_031763405.1 Balanus nubilus | reverse complement strand
GAACCCAGACCACGGTAGCTAGAACAGATGGACCCTGGACTTCTGTAGCTGGGAGTCCACACCGTGAACTAATGTAGACGGACTAACAGACGAATCCTGAAATCCTTCATCTAAAATAAACCGACCCTAGACCACTGTAGTTAAAACAGACGGCCCCTAAAATACTGTAGTTAGAACAGACAGACCCTGGACCGCTGCGGCTATCATAGACGGACACTGGACCTTTATGACTAGAACAGACCGCCCCTGAAATACTTCATCTAAAACAAATGGATCCTGGACCACTGTAGTTAAAGCAAACTGATCTTGACTGTAGCTAAAACAAACGTACCACTGTAACTAACCACTGTAGTTAGAATAGACTAACCCTGAACTACTGTAGCTAATACAAACGAACCCTTAACTACTGTAGTCAGAACACTCGGGACCATGGACTACTGCAGCTAAAAGAGACGGACCCTGGACCCTTGCAGCTAGAACAGACGGACTCTGGACTACTGTGGCTATTACAGACGGACGGACCCTGGACTACGTTAGTTAGAACAGACAGACGCTGGACTACTGTAGCTATGAGATACGGACCCTGGTCTCTTGTAGTTAGAACAGACGGACCCTGGACTATTATAGTGAAAACAGACGGACTCTGGACTACTGTGGCTGTAACAGACCGACCCTGGACTACTGCAGTGAGACCAGACGGACCATGGACTTCTATAATTGGAACAAACAGACCCTGGGCTACTGTAGCTATAACAGACGGACCCTGGACTACTGTAGCTATAACAGACGGACTCTGGACTACTGTAGCTATAACAGACGGACCATGGACTACTGTAGCTATAATAGACGGACCCTGTACTACTGTAGCTATAACAGACGGACTCTGGACTACTGTAGCTATGACAGACGGACCCTAGACTACTGTAGCTATAACAGACGGACCCTGGACTACTGTAGCTATAACAGACGGACCCTGGACTACTGTAGCTATAACAGACGGACCATGGACTACTGTAGCTATAACAGACGGACCATGGACTACTATAGCTATAACAGACGGACCATGGACTACTATAGCTATAACAGACGGACCCTGTACTACTGTAGCTATAACAGACGGACCCTGGACTACTGTAGCTATAACAGACGGACCCTGGACCACTGTAGCTATAACAGACGGACCCTGTACTACTGTAGCTATAACAGACGGACTCTGGACTACTGTAGCTATAACAGACGGACCCTGGACTACTGTAGCTAAAACAGACGGACTCTGGACTACTTTAACTAGGACAGACAGACCCTTGACTACTGTAGCTATAACAGACGGACCTTGGACTACTGTAGCTATAACAGACGGACCCTGGACCACTGTAGCTATAACAGACGGACCCTGGACTACTGTAGCTAAAACAGACGGACTCTGGACTACTTTAACTATGACAGACAGACCCTTGACTACTGTAGCTATAACAGACGGACCTTTGACTACTGTAGCTATAACAGACGGACCCGGACTACTGTAGCTATAGAAGACGGAGCCTGGACTACTGTAGTGAGAACAAAAAGACCCTGGACTACATTAGCTATAACAAACAGGCCCTGGACTACATTAACTATAACAAACAGGCCCTGGACTACTGCAGTGAGACCAGACGGACCCTGTACTTCTGTAGTTAGAGCAGATGGTGCCTGAACTACTGAAGTTAGAACAGACAGACCCTGAACTACTGCAGCTATAAGAGACGGATCCTGCACCTTTGCGCCTGGAACAAACGGACCCTGGACTACTAACAGACGGACCTTAGACTACTCACACTTCACGAAATGTTACATACTTGGAGGGGTGGCTGGAAAGTTTTGAGCCTCTCACAGAAAACAAATAGATTATATGAGAACAACATTGTGTCCATAGAATTACAGTTGACTAGGCACCGTGTCTACGATACCGTGCAGATCATTTGTGATTGACACACAGACCATGAACATCTACTGGTCGGACCGGGAGATATTAACACGGAGACCAGGCTCCAACAAAGGCTCCGAACCCCATAGACGTAGTATATGGGGGAGATAGACTCCGGATCGGCACTTTTCAGACCATCAAACGTTGAAATGTGTGCCGGCTGCTGAGTGACCTGGGACTTACGCTCTAGGGTTACTGACATTGCGACGGACGACTGCAGGTCTGTAATTGAATTGGCCCGCCACCGACCGACATTTGAACAGACCGACCATTAAGCGACAGCACGGCTTAGGGTTGACTCACAATATACGACAGCCGTGGCGCGAACGACACGAATGACGCGACACTTACAGCTTGTGGTGAATGATGGGTGTGAGATAAATGCATCACGTGCTATCAAACGAAGTTACTATTTTGGAAATGCTGTCTATCTGGCCCAAAGATGGGCGGCTGTCGCACGACAGCTGTCAACTAGTGTGAGTTGACCCTTATAGACTGAAAATGGATCGACTGCGACATCTTGGGTACATTGCCAAAGCCAAATACAAAAATAACATCATAATGAGAATATATTGTTATACTTATAACTTTATCATTTTCACAAGGTTACCTAACCTGCAACGAATGCCTCGCACCATCGTTCAAATGTCATAATGTCACATGACAAACGCCATGACAATAGACACGTTTCGTTGAGCCTTTAACCACTGTTTGAATCACAATTAGTTCATGGCACCGATTCTCCCAAAGAGTGCGACCAAACACATCTCCATGATCTTCATTTCCTCGTTTCCTCGATGCATGTTCCTTGACGTCGTCGTATCGTACCGAATACCTTTTCCGTGATAGGGATTCAGCGTATCTCGTGGACTGTTGAACTGTGAAAATCGCTGTTGGGAAAGCTCGCAAAGTTGTGTGTGGGTATGATGGGTTGTTACTAGCATCACAAGAAACTGGGAGTTTAAAACCTGTGTGACAATGATGATGGCTTCACTGTGAAAGTCTCCACATTCGTTGTGTTGCACAAATCACGAGGTGGCGTTATCTTTTCTGTGTGCCATCGTCTCAATCTGTCATGTCTGGCGTAAAGCTGGTTAGACCCGTTCAAACAATGTCACCGACATGTACGGGTACTGGACTGCACTGGTGAACTGACGTCAACCGAATACACGCCCTGGCGTCTGAATACAGCTAGTGATCCAATCGGTGTGTTTCAATGTGTGCTGAACGATTTGTTACGGAGGTAACCAGCGCTGGATACTGGCAGGATGTATGATCTGAATAAACCTCGTCAACCATTCGCAGTGTTTTAATGATAGCGGAGATGATGAGTCATCATGATTTTGGCTTAAAAACACAACTGCTGCTGCTGTTAGGCCGGTATTAATACGCATGAACGTATTACGAGGCAGATAAATGATTACTTGTCTTCTGCTCCCAATCATCACTATAGACACGTGAAGCAAGCACTAGGTACTCAACCCACGAATGAATTAAACAAAATAAGCATTGAATCACCATAGGTTGAGGTATATTTCAGTACAAAGCACCATGTAATGCATAATAAAGTCCCCTGCAACAAATCACGCTCCTATACGAGCCCAACAACTGAGCATCACAGTTGCACCACCTGTAACAGTTGAGGCGGAACCCTAGCTGCCCTTTTTACACTCACACGATGAGCAGTTCTGGCAGCCAGAAGAGGAGGTAGAGGTAGTGGAGCCGGGGGCCGGAGCGGCCGGCTTGGCACGTGCCTTTCTGTCGCCGGCGCCGCCCGGTCGCGGCGGCCGGTGGTTGGGAGTCCAGGGACCCAGACTGTCCGCCGCGTAGAAGTCCATCGGGTACTGGGCGCCTCGCCAGGCCACCTGATCCAGCGCCACGCTGGCCTCGTATGGAGTGAGCAGCGGTCGGTCAAACGCCGCGCCCCAGTCTGTGGGACAGGTCATCACAGGTCAAAGGCCGCGCCCCAGTCTGTGGGACAGGCCACAGGTCAAACACCGTGCCCCAGTCTGTGGGACAGGTCATCACAGGTCAAACACCGTGCCTCAGTCGGTGGGACAGGTCATCACAGGTCAAACGCCGCGCCTCAGTCTGTGGGACAGGTTACCACAGGTCAAACACCGAGCCCCAGTTTGTGTGTCAGGTCACAGGTCAAACGTTATGTTACTAGTTCACATATTTCTTCACTGATAGTCATCCAAAGGAGTCGTATTCGAGATTTCCTGGTGGAACAGGCCTTTTCTTTCAAAGCAGTAAACACAAAACACACATGCCACTCAGCTTGTCCTACATCGCCCATCAAGAGTTCGTCCCCCTCACCGATGGAGAGCCGCGGACAGGAGGTCTGCAGCCAGGCGTCGACCTGCGGCATCAGACGCAGCTTGTCCGGGAACACCTCAGAGAGGAGGACGGTGACGTGCCGGCCGCCCCGCTCCTTCAGACGATCCTACGGGGATAACACACGGATGTCAGACTGTGGCCTCCTACGGGAACGACACAAGGACGTCACACAACGGGAACGACACACGCAAGTTAGACTGCGGGCTCCTACGGGAACGACACAAGGACGTCACACAGCGGGAACGACACACGCAAGTTAGACTGCGGGCTCCTACGGGAACGACACACGCACGCCAGACTGTGGGCTCCTACGGGAACGACACACGGATGTCAGACTGTGGGCTCCTACGGGAACGACATACACACGTTAGACTGTGGGCTCCTACGGGAACAACACACGCACATTAGTAGCCGGCACCAAGCTTACATAACACAAACATACATACATACATCTCTCAGTCAAACTGACGCGACAGAACCACCAACGAGAAGCTAGCGGGCTGCAAAGATCACACCGACAGCGGGTTAGGCTCCAGCATAAGCAGACCCTGTGCTGCCCAAGGTTACTTCCACCAGCACAAGGAAACAACCAAACCACCACAATGTCTGCAATGCGTGTCTCAACAGGAAAACACACAGACTCTGTACACAGCGCTTACGCCAACGGAACAAGACAGTCTCATCTGAGCAAACACGCCCTGAGCCCAACCCACCCGGATATGATAAAACCACACCGAGCAAGGACGACTTCACAGACTCTTGTGTACCGAATCACCGCCGCTTCCTTGATCGACCTATAGTGTCACTTCCACACCCACGAACGCTGTTTGTCTACCTTGAGAGCGTACCTTCCTACTCCCCGCGCGTTCCCAGTCCATCCCCTGCTCACCTGCAGGTGTTACAGGGCCCGGGGGCTGCCCTGGCGGCCCAGTGTGCCCAGGATGACCCTGAAGGTCACTGACCTGCAGGTGCTGCATGACCCGCGGGCTGCCCTGGCGGCCCAGTGTACCCAGAATGACCCCGAAGGTCACTCACCTGCAGGTGCTGCATGACCCGCGGGCTGCCCTGGCGGCCCAGTATACCCAGAATGACCCCGAAGGTCACTCACCTGCAGATGTTGCATGACCCGCGGGCTGCCCTGGCGGCCCAGTGTGCCCAGAATGACCCCGAAGGTGCTGGCCGAGCCAGCCCTGGTAACGGCTGCCTCCCGAGTGGCCACCATCCGGGCCTGGTCATAGTACTCCTGACTAAACACCTTGCTGTACGGGTCGTACCTGAAACACACCCCAGTCGACATGTATCGGTGTTGAAAGGAATAAATACATCAGGCAAGGCGATGTCTTTGGGATATAACTGAAAATAGCTGAGTATATTGCTAAAAAAAAATTCCGCTCCTATGTACCGGTGGTCCAGATAAAAGTGGACCCAGCAATTTCTTAATAACAATTGATATATTTGGTGTATTATGCCTGACGATATTGCATCGGAAAGCCCATGAAATGGCAGACAAGATTCCATCACTGCAAGCCACTTAAATGTATTCCAGTGGCTCGTAGTCCGTCTCAAGCCAGGAGCCCTGATTGAGCGCCCTCGCGCTCAATGACCAGCGGAAGCATGGCTTGCTGGAGATGCTCTGCGGTTCAGTCGACCAATGCAACATTGTCCTGCTCCATCTCCTGACTGATAGGTCTAATTGAAGGTCTCCCGATGGTGATATACATCAGGGTATGATCAAGAATAGTGTCGGGTGGATCATTTTGGGCTATGCGGAACCGATTCATTGAAAATGGACGCCTGGAACTGCAGCCGTTCTGCTTTTCCTTGGTGGACCGGAAGGGCACCAAATATATTTTTAACAAAGCATTTAGAAAACACTAAAGGTTTCGTTGGAAACTGAATCTCGATCACAATTTCTAATCTTGCTGAGACATTAGTCAAAACATTGACAGCCTGCCGAGTTAAAGAATGAACAAAGAACACTGTCCTCAGGCGAAGCCAACCCAAACCGACAATGAAAATCAGGATGACTGTTCTGACAGGCGCCCGTTTTCTCAACAATCGGTTCAACACAGCCCAAAGCGATCCACCCGATACCATTCATACGTGATCGGCATCAACAAACAGACATTCCTGATGACATGTGGTGGAGCAAGACAACGTCGTGATGGTTGATCGAACCGCAGAACATCTCCAGCAAGTTCGGCTTTCGCTGGTCATTGAGCGCAATTGCGCTCAATCGGAGCTCCTGGTTTGAGACGGACTACAAGCCACTGGAATACAGTGAAGTGACTTGCAGTGATGGAATCTTGTTTGCTGTCTCATTAACTTTCCAATGCAGTATCGTTATACATAATACACCAAATATATCAATTCTTATTAATAAATTACCGGGTCCACTTTTATCTGGATCACCCAGTATCTTCCAGCGTACTGAGGAATCTTTTGAGTCTAACTGAGCCATAGATTGTTATTAAACAAATCAGATGTCTCAAAAGTTGCTCCATAAAATAGTGTATATCCTGTTCCAATACTCGGTTACTCTTATTTAATGGCATGATGATTAGTAAACAAAATCGGCGTTTTTCCCCTTGCTCAAAGCGCCGAGCCAGCCGACGATCATCAGACTGACTGTTGACTCTGACCTGTAGAAGGTGACGCTGGGGTTGGCGATCATGGCGCTCTCCAGATGGAACCGACCGTCTCCGAGGTACACCAAGTCATCGATGTCCTGCAGTCGGGGGGAGGTGCAGCCCAGGATCTCACCAGGGGACAGGGGCCGCACCTGACACCACAAAGAGGTACACCAGGTCATCGATGTCTTCCAGTCGGGGGGAGGTGCAGCCCAGGATCTCACCAAGGGGACAGGGGCCGCACCTGACACCACAGAGGGGTACACCAGGTCATCGACGTCCTGCAGCCGGGAGGAGGTGCAGCCGAGGATCTCACCAGGAGACAGGGGCCGCACCTGACACCACAGAGGGGTACACCAGGTCATCGACGTCCTGCAGCCGGGGGGAGGTGCAGCCGAGGATCTCACCAGGGGACAGGGGACGCACCTGACACCACAGAGAGGTAAAATGAGTTACCACTGTCCGACTCCGACCAGAATCAATGACTTGGGGCCGTTGGCACGGACCCGTTCAATCACCACTACAGGCGGTACGGGAGGGGTATCGACAATTAATAACTACTGTTTGAGATAAATTCGTTAAACCGGAAAAGAAAGAGAGCAACAAGCCGTCTCGGAGCCAGCCGGGCATTTTTCAACAGAGATCGGAGGGCTGGCGATACTTCACGCTGAAGTTCATGCAAGGCGAGTGCAATTCATAGGTGCCACACCGATAAAATCTGCCACTGGGCAGTGGGACCGGAGAGCGAGCAGTGACCTGCGCTGACCTGCGGTACGGTGATCTGGTAGCCGGCCGCCCGCAGCTCGGCAGCCACCGCCTGCAGTGTGGCCACGAACTGGACCGTGCTCACCAGAGCAATGCGGCGAGCGACCTGCCACACAGCGGCGAGAAATGGCACTATAAATACACAGGAACGACGCCAGAGGAGAACTTGGGTAAAAACGGTATTGTAGTCTACAGGCATTTATGAATTGATAGCATTCGGTGAAAATAATATTCAACATCGGTAACCAGCGACAGGAGAAAAAAGACGAGCGCTGAAAGTGATATAATAAGTGGACAATATACATAAATATATAACATGGATACCTTGAAGTTTAATTTGAGTGTCTCGACGAAATGAAGAGCATCAATCTTGATGTCAACGAAAACGTACAGCATTTTTATCGATGTTTGGTCGACAGGAACAAGACAGCTATGACCTGAAAACAATAATAATCTCATGACATATGCCTCCTTTGACCACTCATTGATTCTAGACATTATTTGTCCTTCCCTGCAGCTCAGTGGGAGAGTGATGGGCTTCAGCTCCACCCGGCAGTGACTAACGAGAGCCCAAGTTCGAGTCGCTTACGCAATCGCTAGTTGCCCCTGGCTGGGATGGCCTACGGCCGGGAACAGTGTATTGTTTGTTATGCATATGGGTTTGTAAATATATTTTGATTGATTGATTGATTGTGGCCGCACTCAGGGTCAGATAACGTTAGTGAGCGGGCCGGGCCGTGTCTCTGTCTATCAGGCGCGTAAAACTTTCCCCGTCTAAATTCTGGCAGCTACGAGACATTGCAAACAAGGCGGCTCCTGACCTCAGAAATCCGTCTATACAAAAGGTTCGGACTGAATACAAAAAGGACAACCGACGTAGAAAGTTCCGGACCCAGACAAACACGTAGACTCGTGAGGGCAGGCACGGCCCTTACAGCCCCTTCAATGAGGGCAGGCACGACCCTTACATCCCCTCCAATGAGGGCAGGCACGGCCCTTACAGCCCTTCAATGAGGGCAGGCACGGCCCTTACAGCCCTTCAGTGAGGGCAGGCACGACCCTTATAAATCTGTCCTGACACGTCTACAAGTTTACCAGAAGTCCGCAGCAGTCTGCCCACGACCTTTCTTCAGACTCGATGCAGCTAGTTCTCAGAGATGGTACCAGCACTGACTACTGAGGTGGTAACTCACCGTAATGGACCATCAGCTCGGCGCCGAGGGCCTTGGCGCTGAAGTCGTCCACGCAGCAGGCGCCGTACGTGACGTCACCCATCACGAGCGTCTCGGCGTCGGTGAACTTCTCCAAGATGTCGGCGATCGTCAGAGAGAACACCAGGAGGCCTGGAGACATGGGGACACACAGCACACAAACCTGCCGAGTCAGAGAGAACACCAGCAGACCTGGAGATATGGGGGATGAGGCACATAAACCTGCTGAGTCAGCGAGAACACCAGCAGGCCTGGAGGCATGGGGGATGAGAAACACAAATCTGCTGAGTCAGAGAAAACACCAGCGGGCATAGAGATACAGGGAGATGTGGCACACAAACCTGCTGAGTCATAGAGAACACCAGCAGGCCTGGAGATAAGGGAGATGCTGCACATAAACCTGATCAGGAGCTGTCAATACATGCAGATATCACACAGTTGACAGTACCAACCAAACATGCCATATGGCTCACTCATATGAATAATTGCCTAACACAACCTTATATGCCAGTTGACATTGAAGTGAGGTGCGTTACACAAAACAGTGCTCCAGACTGACAACTCTACAGGCCTGTAAAGACCAGCAGACATAACTATTCCTGCATGCCAATTTACAACAAAATCCTCACCCTCTGGGAACTGCAGCGCAACACATTTTGCACCAAGCTGTTTGATCTTCCACACTGTTTTGTGAATTTCAAAGTTGTAGTTTGGAGGTAGGATCGAGATAGCATCATTCAGTTCTGTATCATTCAGAATGTTGTCCGGTACTTTGTTGGCTGTGCGAATGCCTCCAGTGATAACCTTCCTTTTCTTCTGAGCACTCACAACCACAGCAGTGTCTGCCATTTCTGTAAACAGCAGGTGCACATGACAGTCAAGACAGCTATCATTCATGACCCTGTGCAGACAGCACAACAAAATGCATACCAGCAAACAGCAACTTTGCCAATCATACTATAATATACAGGACATATAATATAGATGCTGAGTATCCAGAGCCCGGTTTCACCAAAATTATGAATTACGTCAGGAGTAGATCGTAAAATATTGACCAATCAGAAGCCTTAGATGTGTGTGCCCACAATAATCTGAGGCTGCTGACTGGTTAATATTTTGAACTTCTCCAAGATGTTGGCAATCATCAGCAAGAACGCCAGCAGGCCTGGAAACACAGGGGACACGACACACACAAACCTGCTGAGTCAGAGAGAAGACCTGGAGATACAGGGAGATGTGGCACACAAACCTGCGTGCAAAGTCAGAGAGAGCACCAGCAGGCCTGGAAACACAGGGAGACATGGCACACAAATCTGCTTAGTCAGAGAGCCTAAGAGAGCCTAGCAGCCTCAGATGATTGTGGGCACACATATCTAAGGCTTCTGATTGGTCAATATTTTACGATCTACTCCCCAACGTAATTCATGATTTTGGTGAAACCGGGCTCTGGGTCTGAGCTCTGAATGAATTCTAGCAAAAATCATTGGCCATGATGTCAGCTGTTTCCGACTCAAAATTTGAGGACAAATGGCGTATTCTGAAAATAACGTGCCGAGTCAGTGAGTCGATTTCTCCATCGGAATCTACCGTTAAAAAAGGTAAATTCGCAGAGAATGCATCTTAAGGTATGCTCAAATATATAATAACAGGTAATCTTTGACTGAAGTACCTGCCTTAACATATATGCATTCACTCATCATAATATAAAAACAATAAACACTTGAAATCAAAATATTTCAAAACTTACCCTTGCTTCCGATTTACGACGACAACGTTCGGTTATGATACGGAAGACAGCTATTCTATGACTGTGAAGTTAGATTTTGATCTCGGATAGCGAGTTTTCATTGATGACGTCACAAGCGCTGATTGGTGGAGAATTATTACACATATCAAGAGATAGCAAAGTAATGGAAATACGGGAGTCAAAGTTCTTCTGCGAAAGGCAGATTCATAGGAGACGTTTAAGACAAGGGTAAATACAATATTTTAGGTTAATTTATTGCGTTTTTGGCTTCAGGCCAAGGGTCTGAAGCATAAAACACAATAACTTAAAAACATTTTGCCTAAAATATATTCCTGTTCTGTATTCGCCCCAAGTAAACATACCCTGGGACAAACATCCGGTAAGGTTAGGTAGGGTTGGGTTAGGTTTGTTAGATCTGTTAGATTAGGTTAGGTTAGTTAATTTGGTAAGGTTTTCATGTCAAAGTACTGTCGTAATTCCATTGGAACCGATGACGTCACAAAGCATACAATTCATATCTCCATGATTTGTTTACATCAATTGTTCTCAGTTGCGCCGGAAACGCGTCGGGGTGTGCTGAAGTCTCCTGTGAGTTTTTAAAATAGTTTTGTTTTAATATTCGTACGTTTTATGTTATGATGTGTGATTTAATTCATACACTTTAAGAAATTATCTTTCGAATGACATCTATATTAACCTTAACCTTAGTGTATTCGGGAATAAGAAAGTCACATGGTCTGATGGCTCCGTTCTTATCGAGATTGGGTACTTGTATCTTTAATCTTGTGTCTTTAATCCTGTCTAATTTAGTCAGGAATGTGAACGCAGATGCCTGCCCAGTGGGCATCCAGGCTGGACTTAAACTGGTTCAGGGATGAGGCAAAGACAACATTCAAGGGGAGAGCATTCCAGTTGTTTACAACTCGCACTGAAGCGGTGTCTCCGAGCCATGGATCGAGTCAGTTCCTTGTTTATTTTCCACATGTGTCCTACTGTCCTTGGGTATCGGGATGGTGTGAAGGAGCTCTGATATCCCCGCAACATCTGCTCTAATACAGAGAGGGCAGGTCTAGTAGTCTAAAATGCTTGGAGTATTGTTTGTGTCTTAAGTCTGGGATGAGTCTTGTAGAGGAGTAATAAGTTGACAAATTGGTAAGGATGCAAGATTCATCCTGGCCTGAGGCTGAACTTCTGTGATCACATTGACATGACATCAAGTAGTTGCACAAAACCCTCAATCAGTCATATTTGCTATGAACCATGGTGAGCCAGTCACTGTGAACCACCATGATTTACCTCTACATGTTTATAGATCATGTAGGTACCTCTGCTTGTGAGTTGCAGGCCTACCTTAACTTGACTTTCAGCATGGTGAATACAAATATATCAATATTGTGCTGTACAGTCCATAGGCCATAGATGCCATGCCACTTTTTAAAAAATGCATGCAGGCGACCAAGGCCATATCCAGCATCCCATATAGCCTTGCCAGTGACTATGGCCTTGAGCCAGTTACTGTTATGTTCAAGGCAAATATAAATGTTAAGTGGTTTTTGCAATACATTCCTTTGAAATTATAATGTCATTGGTGTAACTACTTTCAAAAGGTGATGTTGTTGAAGCATGGACAGTATAATTAATAATACTCAGCTCAAATTTAACATACCATATATGTCATTCTATGAAACACTAGCAGGTACCTACCTACCTATATGAAGTCAACTAATGCAAACCAAGAGGTAGACATCTGTCCAAACAATCAGCTGCTTTGTTTGCTCTTGTGGGAGTGTACACCATGTGAGGGTGTTCCAGGGGTGTTATCCCAGGACTTCCTATGTGTGGATCACCAGGCGGTTTAACATTAGGTGTGATGCCACTGGTGAGTTTGGGTTTTTCCATGCAACATGCTTGAAAGCCTGCTTGTGGTAGGCATTGCTGGGTCATCAAGCCATAAGCCAGCTAGCTGACTTTTTATGCTTCCCACACTGGGTGGAACTAATATTGCAAGTTTTTGGGCTTGTTCCGGTGTCACCTCTGATCTCCTCCAACTGGCTCTAACCTCCTCCATGCTTCTTTGAGCATTCCCTTGGCTTGACTCCAATCTCCTCTATGCTGCTCCCAAAATTGAGTGTGGGTCAGCTGGAGGAGGTTGGAGGTGCACATTATGGCGTGGCTGATACGTTTGTTAATGTTGATAGATGTCCAAGTATGGCTGCAAACAGCTGATACCTCCTCCAAACTCCTCTGATTGTTCCTGAGGCTACTCTAGTGAAGCTGCTCTAGCCTGCACTAACCTCCTCTGATGCTGATCTTCTGGGGGAGCCACTCAAGCAGACCCATAAGCCATATCTTCCATTACAACATCTTCCATGGGTTTATTACAAGATTGATTAAACTATATCCAATTAAGACTATCCAGGTTTCAAGTCCCAGTGCTTCCCTATGCTCCATCAGTGTCCAGTGTCTGTGGAGCTACTGTGACACCCAATCCTTCCCTCTGTTTTAGCGGTGATGGGTCGCTCTCCCGACTCGAGATCCTCGCGGCGGCACGGCGGCGGGTCACGTGACTCGCGCTCGCCGGCCGCCAGCCGCTCCAAGTACAAGTCACGTGACTCCCGCTCGCCGGCCACCAGCCGCTCCAAGTACAAGTCACGTGACCGCCGCTCGACGTCCACCAGCCCTGCGCGTCGCCCCAGCCACCGGCCTCGAGAGCGGCGGTCCCACTCGGCCAGCCCTCCGCGCCGCCGCCGGGACAGGGACTCGCCGCGCCGCTTTCGGGACAGGGAGTCGCGGCGCGGCGGCAGCGGCAGGGGAGGCGATAGGGCTGATGCAAGGTCCCGGGGCGGCGGCAGGGGAGGCGATAGGGCTGACACAAGGTCCCGGGGCGGCGGCAGGGGCCGCTCGGCCGACCGCCGCCGCTCACCGTCACCGGACAGAAGGAAACCGGATGACGACAAATCTAAGAAGAGCAGCAAGTCGAAAAAGAGGTGAGCGTTTGATTTCAGTTCAGTAAAGCACATCATACATGCATTTGTTATCTCAGACACTGGTTGGTTTTTAAATTGGAATGTTACAGCTGACGGTTGCTTTTATTTTAAGGACAACCTCAACATATTTTTTTGGTTACAAGTTATTAGCATCTTCCACTTTCACATCTCTTTCTCACAGCTTATAACTTAGTCGTCTCTTTTCAGCTTTTGATGCAATGAACTGTAACTAAAATCTCATTCTCTTTCCGACGGCACCAGTCTGACCTCAACCTACGCCTCTGCAGGTCGTCCTCGGGCAGCTCCAGCGGCAGCTCCAGCGGCAGCAGTTCCGACTCCCGCCGCTCGGCCAGCCCCGGCGCTCTCCTCACCATGCTGGAGGAGGAGCGAGCCCGCAAGAAGGCCGACCGTCGTGCTAAGAAGGAGGCGCTGAAGACGGTCGAGACGCCGGTGCAGAAGCGACAGCGGCGGCTACTGAAGCGAGTCGAGAAGGAGCGGCGCCGAAAGGAGCGGATGGGCTGGGACCAGGAGTACCTTCACTACACCAACGACGACAACCCGTTCGGAGACAGCAACCTGCTGGAGACGTTCCGCTGGGGCAAGAAGCTGGAGAAGGAGGGGCTGGCCGACGTGGACAATGATGAGCTGGAGAAGATGAACAGGAAGAAGATGGAGGAGAACAAACGGGAACTGGAGAAGGTAGGCGCCGCCGGATGAGATGAGATTCGTTTGCAGATGTCGATGAATTTTTAGTATGATAGATACAATTAACTGAATGAATAGCAACATTTTGTGATTAGTTGCAGCTGGTTTGTGAAAGGTTTGTGGTGTATTTTGTCCCCCTCTCCTTGCCCATCTGACCTGCGTCCTGCCCATAATTGTGGCACTCCGATAAAACATCTGCCCCAACCTGCCTGTTTCCATGTCTATCGTCCATTCGTCAGCTGTTGAAGGCCATGCGCCTGCAGTGTGATCAGTTATACCAGGTAACATCACCTCCGTGTCTCGTCTCTCCCGCCGCAGGTGAAGGCCCGCCGTCTGGAGCGGGAGCGGGAGCGGGCCGAGCGGGACCAGGAGACGGCCCTCATGCAGAGCAAACAGGAGGCCGAACAGTTCAGGGAGTGGGAGAAACAGGAGGACCAGTTCCACCTGCGGCAGTGCAGCCTCAGGTCCAAGATCCGCATCCAGGAGGGACGAGGTGAGCCCTGATCCGGCCCGGCGGACAAGTGCATGCCAGCGACGGAGAGTGCAGACTCCGCCATTCAGCTGATAGACTGAACCGATACAAACAGAACTAAAAACATATTGTGTGGATTTTCCCGTGAATCTTGCCAAAGGAAGGTTCATAAAAGCCGTACTTTGAATTTTTAAGACCTGAATAAGATTCAAATGATTCGGTTGAAAGGTAAGACGTAACTAAGACTCAAATGACTTGGTTTGAAAGCTAGAAAATAAATTAGTAGACTATAAAATGTTTACTTTGTGGACTGTGAGATAATTGCCCATGTCGGCCGTCAGGTGTCCTCTCTCAGACCTCTCTCAGTCTGTCCACTGCTAGTGTCTGACCTCCGCCCCATGTCCTCCCTCCAGCCAAGCCGATCGACCTGCTGGCCAAGTACATCAGCTCGGCGGAGGAGCTGGACGCCGTGGAGGTGCACGAGCCCTACACCTACCTGGTGGGCCTGTCGATCGCCGACCTCGAGGACCTCCAGGAGGACATCCGCGTCTACGGCGAGCTCGAGCGCGGCGAGAACAAGGACTTCTGGAACGACGTCACCGTGATCGTGGAGGATGAGCTGCAGAAGCTGAAGAAACTCGACCGGCAGGCACGGGAGGAGGCCGGTAAGTAACAACTAACAACTTTTAAGTCTGTTAAGCTGCACGCAGTAAAGGAAAATCTCAGCAACGCACGTCATGAACGATTTCCTAGTGATCATCTGTCTCAAAGGTTGCAGCCCACACCTGGCATCACCTTGGTGTGTTCTTCACGACTACGTGGCCTCGTTTTTTAACCGTGGGCTCTCGTGGGGCTCATGTCATGTTTGTTGGATCGCGTGATTCCCGGTGTTTCAACGGACCGTGGGTCACAACGCTGCTGTCTGCGACTCGTGGTCCTTGCTTGACGGGCGTTTACGACGTGTTTCAGCCGTGGGCCGCCGTGACGGCATCCACGACCCGGTGGTCCGTGACGTGACGGACGTGACGTGACACCTCTCCATGTTTCAGCCGTGGGCCGCCGTGACGGCATCCACGACTCTGTGGTCCGTGACGTGACGTGACGGACGTGACGTGACACCTCTCCATGTTTCAGCCGCGGGCCGACGTGACGGCATCCACGACTCGGTGGTCCGTGACGTGACGGACGTGACGTGACGCCTCTCCATGTTTCAGCCGTGGGCCGCCGTGACGGTATCCACGACTCGGTGGTCCGTGACGTGATGGACTGACGTAACGTGACACCTCTCCATGTTTTAGCCGTGGGCCGCCGTGACGGCATCCACGACTCGGTGGTCCGTGACGTGACGGACGTGTTCCGGGGGAAGACGGCCGAGCAGCTGGCGACGCTACAGACCCAGATCGAGACCAAGCTGAAGGACACGCTGGGCGGCGTCGACGTCGGCTACTGGGAGTCGCTGCTGACACAGCTCAAAGGTCAGAGACGCGACAAGCCCGGCGGGTCGTTGCTTATTATGAAGTCCGGTAGAAGTCCGGCGGAGGTCAGGTACAGAAGACCATAATACAAGAGTGTATTTCTTTTAGACGCTGATTTATGCTTATTGATGCTGATGTTTCATTCATAGAACATTGTAGTACACAGTACATTGCTATTATATCCTGGTAAGGCAGTTTGTAAGTCATCGATGAGCGTGTCGACTGTCACGACCTGACCTGTGACCTGATCCGGCTGTGACTAGACCCGTACTCCCAACTCTGACTTACTCCCTGACATGTGCATTTAACCGCTATGGCATGTGACCCGTACCTCGACACCAGCCAGCCTGTAGCCTGCCATCTGACCTGTGACCCTGTGTGTCCCTCAGCGCACCTGGCGCGGGCGCGGCTGCGTGACCGGCACCAGGCCCACCTCCGGGAGAAGCTGCGTCTGCTGAAGGAGACGCAGGGCGTGGGCCAGCCGGCCGACGGCAGACCGGCCGGCGACGACGACCAGGAGGTCGGCGACGCCTTCGCCAGGTGAGGGCCGGCACCGGGAGGGATGCCGTGACCATGGACGTCCAACCATGACCATGGACTCTGTCTCTGTCTCTCTGTGATGCCACGAACAGCACTGGTGGGCAGGCCGGTACGGCACGGGCATGTTTTGAAGTCGGACTGACGTGCCTGGCCTCAATCCGGCGTAACTATCATTTCCTCATTTTAACGACAGCGTGTACGATAACTTTCAATTAGAGGTGCCTTCGCTTCAGCCCACTGTGACCTTCAGTGTGACCTTAGTGTGACCTCTGTGTGACCTCGGCAGGCCGGCGCCGGTGTCTGGCGGTATTGAGGAGGCCGAGGATGACCTTGTGACGGCGGGTCTGCGGGAGTACGTCAACGGCCGTTACAGCCCGGCGCTGATAAAGCCGGACCAGCTGGAGCCAGGCACCCTGGTGTCCGACCCCAGCGAGGACGACCAGCGGCTCCAGTACGCCCGCGGCGTGGTCCAAAACCACGGCAAGGAGGTCGAGGTGGGTCACATGGAGACTCTGGCGCGTGGCTGGGCGGGGGAGGGGAGGGGCAGTGGGTGTGCAGGGTCTGGGGTCGTTGGCAGGGCAGGAGGCAGCAGCTGTCGCGCAGATTGACCAGACATTCGAATGGTGTTGCTGTCAGTGTACCAGGGGTTCTCTAGGTGTTGTGGGTCTGGGACGGGTCCGGCCGCCGGTCGCCGTTCAGCCGTGTCTGTCCGAGTGGCGGTGTACTGCTCGATACTTGACGTCACCCCGCTCTCTGTCTCTGTCTCTCTGACATACCTGTCTCTGTCTCTCTGACGTACCTGTCTCTGTCTCTGTCCAGTCGGCAGCCACGGCTGAGGAGAAGGCCCTGCAGCAGGAGGCCAAGAAGGGCATGGACTCGGACGAGGCCCGCTTCTCGGTGGAGACGGACCTCGGCCAGCAGACGCACCTCTGGTCCGACAAGTACCGCCCCAGGAAGCCCCGCTACTTCAACAGGTCAGTCAGCCCCTCTAGTCTGACAAGTAACAACCCAGGAAGCCCGCTACTTCAACAGGTCAACTGCCAGCCGAGTCATACGCATACACGTATTCGCACACACACCTGCACCAATGCACGTGCGCTCGTGCATACTCTTATTCGCACACATACGACGCGCGTTCGTAACCGCGCGCGTACACGAACATGCCCGGCAAGGCATCCGCCCATGTGACGCTCTCATTGACGGATGCACACTCTCATTGTGGTGTTTTACATGAACAGGCCTCGTCAACCGCGTCTCAGATCTGATGGCGTCTCAGTTTTTCACCTCGATACATCATGAGTTGGGGTGTGTTGTGTGTTGTCTATCATACTGGGTTATCACGGACTCTCCTGGCGTGATGAGCTAACGCTGTGCCTTGTCCCTCAGAGTGCATACTGGGTTCGAGTGGAACAAGTACAACCAGACTCACTACGACATGGACAACCCGCCTCCCAAGATCGTGCAGGGATACAAGTTCAACATCTTCTACCCGGATCTGATCGACAAGAGCAAAACGCCAGAGTACACCCTGGTAAGATGACTACTCCTGGGCACTATCACGTGGCTCGCGTTATATTCGCTTGTCTCCCGATGTTTCTAAGGCGTCTGTGTGATTCAGTGTGGGCTTTTACGAGGTATGCCGCGTAACGTGCTAGCCCTGGCTTTTGGAAACCCTTCACAGTGTGCATTGATGAGAGCTATTTAGCGGCCGTTCCTGACGCCCACGGCTCCGTTTTTCAGACGGTATGTCCGGACAACAAGGACTTCTCGATCCTTCGGTTCCACGTGGGTCCTCCGTACGAGGACATCGCCTTCAAGATCGTCAGTCGCGAGTGGGAGTACTCATACCGGCGCGGCTTCCGCTGCCAGTTCCACAACAACATCTTCCAGCTGTGGTTCCACTTCAAACGGTACCGCTACCGCCGCTGAGCAAGCGGTGCTGCCATCTGTTGGGCAGTGCTCGTACTTGTGTTGTCTGGTGTATTTGTGAAATGACAGTCTGGCGGCAAACTGGGCTTGTTGGAGTGTTGGCGACGTTCGATTGTGGATGGATGGATGGTTTTTATTCATCATGTACTATCGTTGTATGCATTTTGTGTGTACAATTGTTCGAACCGTGACTCGTCTCAATGCATTGTGAAGTGTAAATGGGATTATCGGTGCCGATTTCCCTCGAGTCCAGGTCCAGGGCTTGGACCCTAGCAGCGCTTCACGTGAGGTGTGCAGGTGTGAATTGTACAAGTCTCGTAGAGGAATACAAAATTGTTTCCTAACCATAGTTTCTAATGTTTGGTTGGCCGTAGGGTATGAACCATGAGACTATGTCTGCGTTGTTCATCGCCAGTTTTAATTGCTGAGAAAAGTTCCAGTCATCATGAGTGCCAAACGTATTATATTCCCGGTATGCACCAGATGCCCCAGGCAGTTGCGGCGTCGGTCGAACCGCGCACGGCGCCTCAACAGCGTGCACCGGACTAAGAATTCCCGACTTAAACAACGCAAAGAATAGACAGACTCGTTGGCGAAGCGCTGCTATGTATTTGGTCACCTATAAACAGGCAGAGCAACTTAGACAAACAGCATAGCGGCGGAATAGACGATAACGCTTCAGATCACAGCGCGATGAGAAATGGATCGTGATCACTGACTGTGTAATGTGTATTGTGTGGGCTACGCTGTCACCATCGTTCTACGATGGGGAACGTCGGTGAGTAAAGGGTCCGTCTGCCCTCACATCCTGGCTGCCTGTAGGTAACAACAGAGGTTGCATTGTCCCCGTCCAACTTGGTAGTCATTGTCTCAGTGGCTAACTTATCCCAGGCCTGCTGCATGGCCGCCGCCGCATCGCATTCCTGCCGTCCCACAGGTACTGACAATGACAAGTACAAAACACTGGTGCGACTCCGACCTCCTGGTCCAACAGATCCTCGACAGCGCACAGTCCAGTCCAGTCCGCGTGAGAGCGCGTAGCTGCAGACACGGTAGTGGCACTCACTGATAATACTGCACACGTGCCGGCTGTCTGCGGCACGGGGCCGCCTCGCAGGTGCCAGTACCGACCCGACAGCAGGCTTGTCGTGTCTGTCTGTCCACACTCAGTCTGCCGTGTCATGGACGGCGGAATCTCCCCTCCTTCCCCCACCCCCACAGTTCACAGAGCCGCCTAGCTGGGGAAGGCGATCGGTAGGATGTCGGTGTAGTGGCTCACGAAGTGGACCTCGATGTCCTCCCGGATGAAGTCCGGCAGGTCGTCGAAGTCCTTCCGGTTCTCCTCAGGCAGGCAGATGATCTTGATGTCCGACCGTTTCGCCTGTTCCAATGATAAAGAGAGTCAATATAGGGTATACACAGCATGTAGCCTACAGCAGACAGAGTGAAGATACGACAGGTCAGTGACTGGTCAGCACACAGTCTGGCTAGTCTGAAATTGCTCAACAGATTTAAAAGACATTATGGGCCAATAAGGTGCAATAAAATAAATTATTTATTCTAAGATCAAGGAGAAGTGTATTGTGAAGAAAAACGAGCTACGTAGCTGTCAGAGTTTAAGATTGTAGCCTGAAAGTCTTTGTGTAACAGTTGCCACTCAGCACGAAGATTGGCTGTCCAGTATCCAGTTTTCCTTTGGCTTGCATAGCCTGAGGCCAGCGACAACTAACAACAAACTCTCGGCTCTCATACGCAGAAGGGTCACTCACAGCGATAACTTTCTCCTTGATACCGCCCACGGGCAGTATCTTCCCAGTGAGGGAGAGTTCTCCGGTCATGGCCAGGTCCTGCCGCACCGGCCGGTCGCGAGCCAGCGAGTAGAGGGCGGTCACCAGGGTACAGCCCGCACTGGGGCCGTCCTTCGGAGTGGCGCCCTGCATAACACACAGACATAACACAGTCACCAGGGTACAGCCCGCACTGGCGGCGGCCGTCGGCGTGGCGC
>JARFNZ010120986.1:0-12295 GCA_031763405.1 Balanus nubilus | reverse complement strand
GCTACGGCTATTGGTTCGGGAGTTAGCCAGCGAGGGGCAGAATCTGCCCCCCCCCCCCCCAGCAGGGCGTGTTCGGCTGAATACCCCAGCGGGGCGCGGGTTAACGGTAATGTGCTCGTTTATGAGAGGCACATCATCACAGACTCATTTACATATACACGAGACCGCACCTGCCCGCAGCTCTGTCCAGTGTTCCTCCACGGACACGGACCTGACCCGGTGTCAGTTCGAGGGCGCCGACGACATCGAGAACACCTGCTCGCACGAGCATGATGTCACTCTTCGCTGCTATGACGTCACCTGGGCCGGGGTCCGGTTCGGAGTGCCGTCAAAGAAGAATATTCTGAAGAATGTTCAGATTGAGAGAGCGGGACTGGTGGACTACGCCACTCACACGTTTGGACCCGGTAAGATGTCTGCTGACAAAGTTCACCACTTTCCAAATAAATACTGACGGTGAGCTGTAATTTAGCGATTAGATGGTAAATTTAATACCTATCGTTCAGCGCTCCCCCAACAAAGAAGGGTCAGCAAATACCTGTGACTTCAGATATACACCAGCTCAAACACAGGACTGAATTAAAAACAAGTCGCTATTTGTGCTAATGAGTAAAAAGTATGCGACGTTTGTTTCAGCGCTCCGACTTGACTTCAACCACCACGTGTTGGACCACGTTGTGCTGACGCAGAATGACGGAGACGGACTGGGCATCATCTACTCGGACATCTATAAAATAGACGACGTCAACCACTTCAAGCACGTCGAGTCTCGGGACAACAGAGGTCACGGAATGTCCATGAGAACTGCCTGGCTTGACATGACCGGTCAGTGAGAGGGGCACCAGCGCACCAGAACTAGCTTGAGGAACGAAACCTTGTTGATGTGGAACGTATAAGAAACTGCGTACTTTTCATGCCGGGAATATGACACATGTTATACTTCCATGACTGTCGTTTTCAATATACTATTTTCAACATAACTTGTGATTCCGTGCACTAGTTCAGCGCTTGGCTGCAGCAGTCAGATGTCGCTCAATCGCTGATGCCACCGCTGCGCCTTCATCAGCATAAATGAGTCATTGTCTCGTCGTGAACTCTTGCAGAGTGTGTGCTGGAGGGTAACCAGCAGTCGGGGCTGCATTATGAGCCGTCTCTGAGCCGGGCCGAGCAGCGCGAGCTGGTGCGCTGGATCGACGAGGCGCCCGAGCAGAAGCTGCTGTTGCCAGCCGCCAGCAGTGAGGTGGTGCTGCGGCAGGACGAGCCCGTCTACCTCATCACCACCGGCGCCGACAGCGCCACCGACAAGGTCTACAACATCCGGGTGAGGCTCGGAAGTAGCCCGATGATGGGGGCTTCTTTACCATGGCAGACACGCCTCGCAGAGCCTGCAGGCATGTCAGACAAACCAGACAAACCTGGTACCAGTGACTCAAAGAAGGCGATAAGTTCTTAGAGGATGGATCTTGACAAAATTATTAACTAAGATATTAATGCTTATGTGTGTCTTGATAGAACTAATTTGTATGTATATCACGGCAGACTGCCCGCGAGAACGTCATCGGTATCCAGGTGCTGAACCCAGGAGCTGAGGAGTCTACTGAGGATCTGCACGTTTACGACTACTACAAGATCCAGCAAGACGTCGAGGTATTTTTGACACCCATGTATTCAACCTCGTATATACAGCCACGAAACAACCCATAAAATAAGAAAATTCATTACAAGTCACCCACATTTTATCCGACCCAATAACCTGTTACTAGCATGCATTGACGCACTGATTGAATTGATGGCCTCTATCGATATGCTTTACCAATATGTCATCTTGTTATCCGGTACATATTTAGGCATTGTTAGATCGAGATCGCTTAACTGCGTCTCCGCCTGTTTCCATCACCAATGTGTGTCGTTTGCCAACAGGTATGGCAACTTCGTCGAGACTTCCTGTCGTTTCCAGTCAGCTCCTCCAGTTACCAGATGGTGATACGTTACCTGGCCCCCGGCCGGACCAGGGGTGGGGCCGTGCTGCTGGTAACAGCAGTCAGACGTGAGCAGCCTGCCTTTTTTCGCACTTCGCTGCACTTTCTTGCGAGTTTTTATGTTTGAAACATTATGTTTATGTAGCGGATATGTGACGTGTGCACATTTTTGGCAAGGCAAGTCATTCGAGCTTTGCTTTTGCCCGTGGGCGTCGCCCCTGGGGGAGGGAGGAGGGAGGCATCCCCTCCAATATTTTAGAACCAAAACATTACGCCTATGTGCGTTCCATGGAACGAATCGACGTCAAAGCATTAATGTTGCCCTAGCATTGGAAAGCAGGGACGGGTCTATTCCTTGTTTAGGGGGGGGGGGGGGAGGGAGTAATAATTCAAATGAAGTCAATTATTTTCACGCAATGCCATAGACGTAATGTTGAAAACACCCCAAGAAATCCGGCCTTTTGGGGGGGTGCCAAACCGTGGTTGCAGAGCTTTCGGGGCGTGGGGGGGGGGCTATGTCCCTCTCTGGAACTGCTCCTGTCGGAAGCCTACGACGCTCATGCCCTGACCGCACTAGGAACCGAGGTTTACTTTAAGCAGTCGAATATCCTGAACAGCAAACTGATAGAATATTCGCACGCTACGTTCCAATGTTCCTGTGGTAAACACCAGCATCGTCAATGTCTGTGTTTGTGTCTCCAGGATCGGACGTGCTCAACCTCGGGCCCACGTCGCTCCTAAGGCGGATGGCCATCCCGGGCCGGACTCCCCGCGTTCGGCTGTTCCAGTCCCGGATCATCGGTAACAGACGCGGCATCTCCGCCCACCACTATGACAGGTGAGCAGCAGCGGTACGGGAGACACACGCGGCGTGAGGGCAGCCACAAATGGAGGCTCAGTGCGGCCACGTCTTTCTTAACCATCAATCATAACGCCAGGTGACACCAATTACATAGTAAAGCATTATTACATCAATGGATATGATTGGGGCTTACGAGCGCACGACTCTTACAGTCATACGGTGCCTATATTGCATGATATATGATGTCATAAACTATACCGTACAGCCAGTTGTTTTTTATTAACGTTTAATGCTGTTTACAAAGTGACATTTCAAACACAGTTTTGATCGTTGCAATTTCTCACACGTAAACACTTAAATATGCATGTAAATGCATATTCGGCGCCTTTTAGACACTACCCCTAAGCACTCCATGTGTTTAACATGAAAAAAACACATTTCATTAGAAGCACGTTAGTGGCTTCTCAGAACATCGCGTACAGCACGGAATAGTCTTTCTTGGATGACTTGCTTATCAACCATTACACATTTCAATCATCGGTTCGCTGAGTAGTTAGCTCAGCGGTTCTTACTTCACTATCCTCGCTGATGGCACCGGCCATTGTCTAGGTTGTTTCTTGTCCCAGGTCAGTTTCGTTTGCCACCGGCAGCAGTTCCTCGCCGTCTCCCCACCTATACAGAGACCCCTCTGATCGGACTGTGTTATACGAGCCACACTGGTCACACTTTATCTCCACCACATGAAACGGCGCCACGCCTGTGGCCTGATAATCGCGACATAGCACAGTAGCACACGCACATGGAGATGGCTCTACCTCGACGGCGTCGCCGTCCGTTGCACCTCTTCATCCAGTTTCTTCCAGACTGGCTCCATCGTCAGCATGGAGGTGTTGCAGAGCGGGCAGGAGAACAGCCCGTGCTGGAGCATCTTCTGTCTGCAGGACTGGTGGACGCTGTGACTGCAGGGCGCCACATGCAGCGGCTCCCGGGAGGAGTGGAGGTCCTCCAGGCAGACGGAGCAGTCGTCCAGGGCGGCCCCCGGCCGGCACCAGTGGCTAGCCTTCTGCGACTTCGGCCAGCAGCCGCCACATCTGTGGCAGTGGAACCCCTGCTCCCGGCCTCCGACGCGGCACAGGCCGCAGGCGTCGCAGTGGAACTGGTCTCGGAGGGCGTCATACAGTCTGCAGATGGAGCAGAAGTACTCGCCGAACTCCGTTTGGCAGCGCTCGCAGGCGCGGCCAACCGCCTGCCGGTGGTCGCAGGCGCAGCACTGGATCTCGGAGACCTGGAAACGGTCCATAGAGTGGACCTCGGTCGCGTCGTGGCAGAACCGGCACCAGTAGAGTCGGTCACAGCAGGGGGCGACAAGACGAGCTTTACGACGGTAGTGTTCACAGCCCCACTCCTGGCTATCTGGCTGAGCTTCCACGGATTTCGCACACTGCCCCTCAGCCATGTCGGATTTCTTGTCGGCGCAAAGCGTTCTCCAGCGATCTTCGTCTTGCTCTAACACAAGGCGAACTGTCTCCGCCGCCACTGCCGCGCCGTATGTCCACCCGCTCACTCCACGAGATAATGTAACACTGGTGGCGCCGTCCCGTCACTGCCATATAACAAACACACGGAGCTGCCTTATTCCTGTCTAGTCAGGGGGTCGTCGAGGTGTTCGTTATCAGTGGCTGGTTATCGGCACGGTTGTGGACGGCGGGTACAGCGAGTGGAGACCACGCCTGGACCCTGCCCTGTTCACGAGTCGTACGCTGCTTATCTGGGATCTGTTTTGGAAGTCGATGTGACCTTAGGATTGCGAAATCACAAACACCAGGAGCGATCGCGTGGACTTTGGTGAAAGCGTATGCTAGTTGTTGTGTGATTCACGTCTTATGGCTATTTCTAAAACACAAGCGTCATTGATGGGTTCGGCGATACTTATATTTTATATTATAACCTAAGCACTCACACCTTTGTACCTATACAAACACCCGCTAGAGGGCTGAACAGTACGCAGCCCATTTGGGACGTTTTGTAATTTTATTTTGTTCTGCAGCAACACAGTTTTGGTGTTGCTGCAGAAAAAAATGGGCAATACAAAATTGCCGTTTCGTGTCGTTTCGCTGTTCGGAGGTTCAGAGGTCAGCCACGTTCGTCTCACCAAACGCCACGTGTGCCCGTCACCGCAAGACTGTATTATTCCCATAGTGGTGAATAGTGATGTTCCACAAAATACTGCCATGCGCGACGCTCCTGGCGCAACGAATACAAACATCAATACCAGGGAGGGCGGCTAACACTAAAGTACTGCCATCGACACTACATATACAGGGTGTTTGCATTAAAACGTTAAAAACTATTCGCCCCAAATACGTAGAAAAGGGTTCAACCATCAGTTCAGCGTATATTTTCGATTTCATAACCTTCCAACATTTTCATTTTATCTCAATTCTCACTCCCCTCAACTCATTATAATTATTAGGGCGCAGTTCGAATGTGACAGCATGTTCATCCCGAGACGCTTGAGCTCCACGGTTAACGTGTCGCGTTGCCTCGAGGACTTCCGCCGAGTCCAGACCACCTTAGCATTCCACCTTAGCATTCCTCTTACAGAGGAGTTCCTGAAGAATGAATGGGCTCCTTGCAGCCAACGTTCTGTCTTACGTGACATTTAAACGTCCCGCAGATAGGCTCATCTCGACAACACGCTCCGCCCCAAGAAATATCTTTTTAGGGACAGTGATCAGCCGGCGAACGCCGCGATTTGCTGGCCGGCAAAACTCCGACCAGATCGTTCCTTGGCCATTGTTATTAGGGTATAGCCCTTACAGAAGCCGTGAATCGGCATATTGAAGTACAGAAGTACAGAACCTTATCGGCATATTGAAGGGATATTTTGATACTGACGCTCCTCGCTTCTGTTCAGATACCGCGGAGATCTCCACGAGCTTCGTCTGAGGAAATCGAACGAGTCCATTGAGGTGTACGACTGTGAGATCTCCGGAAACCGGGAGCAGGCGGTGCTGCTGCTCTCTCCGCTTAGGGAGGTCAGCTCCTACAACATCTCCGAGGTCACCGTCATCGTCAACCGCACCAGGATCACCGACAACGGCGCGGGGATCGAACAGATCTCCAGGTCAGACTTGTAACGCTATGGGTTCCCGGTCTGGTCGAGGATCTGAAGCATGTGTACACTCCACTTGTAGGCACTGTAGTTGGCCGAGTTAACGGCTAGGTCGTCGGGCTGGCACTCCAGTATTGTTTACATGCCTCCCACCAGAGGGAAATACGAAGTCTCATTTGTATTGAGAGCTGTCTTCATGTAATTCATGCGCATTTATGAACTTCATGGAATCCTTGATGACATGCTAACGGAGCCTGTCTTGACTGTTGTTTATCAACAATGCCCTTGACCATGCAAAATGTGCATTATCCAGTATTCATTATACATATATACCTACGTATTCGTGTGCTTCAGGAACCTTTGGCTCTCCAACAACCTCTTCCACTGGGTGTTACACAACAACACCATCTCCTCCAACCGGCGGGGCGGCATCGAGCTGAGCCTGCCGTACGTCTGGCAGTACAACGAGAACTTCACACACTCGATCTACATCAGCGACAACAGCCTCACCGGAAACGACGACTTCCGGTTGTCGGTCGGCGGCCACTTCTCACGTCTCCTGGTTAGCGGAAACAGACTCCGAGACAACACCGCAGGGCGCGGAGTGATCGCTGTCTCCGGCATGGAGAAGGAACTACTCATCACCCGTAACACAATTCACGGCAACATAGCTCCTTTCGCCATCGAAATCAGCGCCGATAGTCAAACAGCTGTGATCGGAAACGTCAGCGCTGAGGTGACACGCAATGACATCCGCGACAACTCGCCGCCGGTGACGTCACTCGATGACGTAGTCAGTCACGTGGTGGCCGTGCGCGGCGTGCAGCCGGTGAACGTGACGGACAACGTGCTGGGCGATAACGGCATGCGGTACGTGCTGCTGGCCGGCAGTCGGGTGTCCAGTCTCGGGGCCGAGATGAACGCCCAGAGGAACTGGTGGGGCACGCTCAAACCAGCGGAGATCAGGAGGCGGATCGTTGACTTTGATGACTGGGCGGGGTACGTGTCGGCGGCGTACAGTCCATTCCTGGCGGAGCAATACGTGGACGGACCACAGAAGCAAGACTTCAGTCCGCATGAGCAGGTTGACTTGGATCGACTCGGGGGCAGACTGCGACAGAACCTCACACTCAGGTCAGTAGAGCTCGCTTAGTCTTGCAGTTACAGATTATTGCACCAATCCTGTACAGATCACTACATCAGGATGACAAAGGTAAACTACTTAGGTTCACTGTATGTAGGTCACTACATCAAGTCGCCGTTGGTTAGGTAGGTCACTACACCAGAAAATACCCAACTGCCTCATGGGTAGGCGTAGTGCAATATCTCAAATCAGCCTAGAACTTGACCTCATCCCAGCGAAGATGATTACTTTTAAAGTTATACTTAAAACGTGTGACGAGTCGGACACACCGTCCTCAGTCGTGAGGACGTTAAATTTTTGACTCAAATTCTGCCAGTGACTGGAATTGCGCGATCTGTGGGGGAGTCAGGATCGCGCAACAAGCTTAGCTTAGCATGGGCCCTAATCACAGGAAGCCATCTCATCAAAAATTCGAACTCAATTAAAAAAAAAAAAGTTTAGAGAATGGAATCGCCAGTACCTACATAAGTGTTTGTATCCACGCGCTCGTCTCTCTCGTCACCCTTACTGTTCCCCGTGTCCAGGTATCGGTCTGAACCTTACGTGGTGTGGTCGGACCTGACGGTGCTGCCCGACACGACGCTCCATCTGGAGCCCGGCGTCACCCTGGAGTTCCACCCCGGCGTCGGGCTGCTGGTGCTCGGTCGGCTGCTGGCCATGGGCGAGGAGGACCGCAGGATCGTGATGAGGCCGCTGTCGCTGCGGAGAGACCCGGCGAGGGAGACACGAGATCTGTCGTGGAGCCTGCAGGGCCTGAAAGACATGGGGGACCCCCGAGGACCAAGGGATCTACGAGACCTCCCACGAAAGATGAGAGGTCTAGGTGACCTACGTTACGTGCGTGACCGGCGTCAGGTCAACTCGGACGCAACCGAGGACCAGTACGGGGGACCGGTGGGTCAGACTGCCCCGGAGTGGCGTGACACACTGCGTGACACCGCCATCCACGAGGCGCTTCCCGCCCGGCTCTGCACCCCCGGCAACTGCTCCAGCTCCGGCGGATTCCTGGAGCTGTTCAACCGCACCACGCGCCAGTGGGTGCCCGTCTGTGACCGTCACTTCTCCGACCGGAACGCCGAGGTGGTCTGCCGCCAGCTGGGGCTGCGTGACGTCAGCGTACACGTGACCCGAGGCCAGCGAACCGAGTTCACCGAGATGACTCTGCGCTGGGTCACCTCCTGGCCGGAGCCGATACAGTGCTCGGGAGAGGAGCGCGCACTCAGTGAATGTCATCTCCGCCAGACAGGCCGAGAGCCGGACCCGGTCGGAGCTCCGTACCGCTGCGACTGGCTGGACCCGTTCGTGTTTGTGGACTGCGGCCCTCCGGGAGGGGTGGAGGCTGACCGCGCCTGGGGAGGGGTCCGATTCGCCCCCGCCAAGCTGGAGCAGACTTTCCGTCGGCCTGAGGAGGTGCCTCGCTCCGTGATGCGGTTCGTGGACGTGCTCGGCGCGGGGAGGCAGCACGGCCTGCCGTCGCCGGCCGTGCTGGCTGTCCGCCGTGCTCCCGACGTGCGCTCCATCAGTGTGACGGGCAGTCTGGGGGACGGCGTTACGGCCGTCAGTCCAGAGCAGACGATGGAGCTGCTGCATCTCAGCGTCAAGGGCAACCTGGGCGTCGGCGTCAGCACCGTCATGTTGACGGGAGAGGCGCGCAGCTCGGCCCACAGCTCCTTCCAGCCGCTGCAGAACGTGTCGCTGCCGTACAGTGTGTTTGGGATGCTGGAAGTCTGCGACTCTGTCAAGGAGATAGTCGTGAAGGAGCGGGTGCTGCTGTATTACAAATATGACGACAGGCCGGTCGACTGTATCAAGATCTTCAAGTCTGCCGCAGAAGTGAAGACGCTGGGATTCCGGTAAGTGCCTCAACCGGTCATTGGACAAGGAGTGAGGACGTGTATTTATTTAGTTGCATGATGTAATGTGTGAGAGAAAAGGTAGCAGACTGGTAGTTTTGACTGGTAAAAACAATGAAGTATTTATGCATGAAACTAGCTGATAATTTAGTCGCATCAAAAGGTTAAGGTTCAACAATAGTAGTAAAATAGTCGCACGTGTTTGTGGGTTTTTATTTTCCTATTTACTTTCCGTCTTTACACATGTGTTTTATCCCTGTATTTTGTCCCCATGCTCGTCTCAGACATGCTGGCCTGTCTGATCTGTGTCTGTGTCGTCTCCTTCAGCCTGCTGCAGTTTAACCTGGTCAACTCGAGCGACGCCCCGGGCCTCGTACCGGACTCCATCCGGCTCTTCGACGGCGACATCTGGAACGTGACGTCCCGCCTGCTGGCCGAGCTGACGTACACCAGTGCCGCCGACAGCACCGCCTTCCACACCACCAACGAGACGACGCTCAGCGTGCAGCTCCACTCGGGGGGCGGCCACAGCCGACACGGCTTCATCGCGGAGGTGGTGACCCTGCCGGTGTCCGCCATCGGCTTCAGTGAGTGGTGTCCGATGGAGACTTGGCGACTTGGAGACAAGGCGACTGTTGTGTGTTCCGGTGTCGAGTTTGAACTGGTATAACTATATGGCGTACATAAGTTCATAGATTTTTGGTCCAATGCAGTGTGTCCATTTCGCTGATCCATTCGTCGGGAAATGTACCATTTGAATTCAGCGAGTCATAAGCATTTGCATATTCGGTACTTACCATTTTATTTAATTTACAGTTTCTATTGAAACGCATTGAATTGGCGTAAGAGAATCAATATATTTGGATTGAACTAAATAAAAAGGACACCATTCAAATGGCATCAGAATGTTGAGTTTTGATTATGGTCTCCATCGCCTTGAGTTGTGACAGTGATAAGTGACATTGTGATGGCTCTTTTGACGGAGGCTGTGTCTGCGACTTCTGCGCAGGTCGTGAAGTGCTCCACAATATCTCCTTCTCGGAGATCTCTGAGAACGTGGACGGCGCAGTGTCCTACGTCAGTGCCGGCGAGATCAACCCCACCGTCACCCTGGAGTGGAACCGCATCGTTGGCAACGGCAGGCACCTGTACGGCAACTTCAGCACCTCCAGCGCCGCCGTCAACATGGACGTCCAGAACATGCAGTACCTGTTCTTCACGGTGAGCGACAGGAAAAGCAGTGCCTTCTAGACGCTCTTAAAGGTCACCGATGGGGCATCACGAACAGCGTCGAATAAAACAACTTCGCGTGATAGCTGGGTGTACACAACATGCATGCAACATATCGCATGAGACAGCATTATATCGTATCACATACGATGCATTTCCAGCTTCACTTGCATCGGCTTACTCTAGCTTACAGTTTTACATGTATCCCTAGCTGAACGTTCCGTTGTGTCTTCGTCAGAACAACCTGGTGCGGTTCAACCAGGGCGGTCTGCGTGTCCTGGCCGACTCCAGCGGCCTGGCCACTGCGCTGAAGGCCGATGTCAGCCACAACCTGTTCAGCGACAACATGCAGCATTCTTCGCTGCTGGTGGCGGGCCGGAGGACCTCGCCCTACCAGGAGGCCATCGTCTACTACAACTACATCACCCGAGCCAACTGCTTCTACCGGGAGGTCATCGAGTTCTCACAGGTGGGACGGACCGTAATAAATTACCTACATATCCTGGCTACTCGGGGAATATTTAATATCAACATTTACGGTAGGCAAGCCTTCAATTTTTAGGAACTATATGCAATGTGTCCTTTGTTGCTACATGACGTTCTGAGTATTGCCTTGTTTTGCAGGTCGTCACCAATTTCACCCATAATCTCGTGTTCAACAACTATGGCTTCCATATAATGAAGGTGACGGGATTTGAGCGCGTGCATCTGCCCATCTACCAGAACTTTGAGCGGAACGGCTTCTATGAGTAAGTGGAATATTCCATAAACAATGTATGTGCCTACTTGTTAATATTTGTCAAACCTAAGCTTTGGGGAGATGACTTGTTAGTTTGTATGTGTGTGTGTGTGACCTCTATTACGAGTATGACATCCATTCATTTCGATTATCTAAATAAGATTTAACTACCGAACCAGAACAATATCAAATCCTACAATTAAAATGACGCCATCGCTGATTATTAAATTATTCTTATGTTCCCTAACTTTTTTTTCAAATTGGAGAATATCATGTTCAGCTTGGAATCCATGAAGCCTTTCGCCAACGAGCGTATCCTCTCACCTCTCCAGGAACCGTGCGACCGACGAGGATAACCGTACAACCATCCTGGTGAGCTGCGCAGGCCAGCGCTACGCTGCTAACGTCCTGGTAAACGAGGATAACGACTACGAAATGGCCACCATCAACCGCACACAGTACGTGTACAGTGATCACGGAACTCCGCCGATCTGGCAAAATGTGGAGATGCGGGATCCCGGTGTTTCTGTAGTATCACCTGACAGTGATGTCTTGTCGTGAGAGATGATATTGTTTTGCGTGGCAGCTTGTGATCAACTAAGAACATGCTGCGATATTATGTAATATTTAGTGACGTGAGACGTCGCTGGAAATGATTACAATTAAAGAGTCAAAATATGTATTATTTGACGACCGTGCATTTCAAACGCCAACAGTTTATGATTTCACAAATAGTCATATTTTTTATTTTTCAGGGAGGAGTTGAAAATATCCAACAACAGGTAAGCAGCTTTTGTAGTTTTCTTAGTTTTCGCGTATGTAGGTGCGTGGTTTACGTATCGATTTTAACATAAAGTATTAATCTGCTATTGAAATGAAGTGCACTACTGCATCAATATTTAAATAGTCGTTGTTACAGTCGAGTTACGCTTGACCTGAACTGACCTGCCTTGACCTGCTCCGTTCGGCCAGGTATGAGATCTGGGAGACACCGTTGGACGCCCGTGGCAACTGGTGGGGCTACAACGAGACGCTGGCCATCCAGGGTCGCATCAAGGACAAGTTGGACCTCCACGGCCTTCTGAAAGTTGACTTCAGGTGAGCGGCCGACACAGGGCTACACCTTTGCTGCAGACCCACGCCGCTGCCGTTTGACACCGATAGTTAAATTCCCCTCATGTTGGTTAAATTTGTACTGAAATTTGCAATTTGAATGCCCCATATAAGTATACCAATGTCATATGTAAATTACATCAGTTATTGAAATAGCTAGGCTCAAATTGTTAAATGTTATGCTACTATTGATCAAATATCTGCATGAATTCACGATAGAAGAGCCACTATATTAATTGTGTTGACGGAATATTAACACGCGCTGTGGAGGGGGTCTCAGAATTCAGCGCACTGGAGGGGGGGGGGCAGAATCTGCCCCA
>JARFNZ010120975.1:0-12298 GCA_031763405.1 Balanus nubilus | reverse complement strand
TCAGGGTCAGGTCAGGGTCAGGTCAGGGTCAGGTCAGGGTCAGGTCAGGGTCAGGTCAGGGTCAGGTCAGGGTCAGGACACAGGTCAGGAGCAGGTCAGGTCAGGGTCAGGTCAGGGTCAGGTCAGGGTCAGATCAGGGTCAGGTCAGGGTCAGGTCAGGGTCAGGTCAGGGTCAGGTCAGGGTCAGGTCAGGTCAGGGTCAGGTCAGGTCAGGGTCAGGTCAGGGTCACCAGGGTAGTGGACTGACGCACAGGTTCAGACTGTCCAGCCACATCGGAACACTTTTGAGTCAGGTCGGGCTAGAATGCAAAGCCACACCGGTATGAAGTCAGGTCAGGTCAAGTGAGGTCAGTCAGACTGACCAGACACACTCTTCTACGGAATGCTGGGCCTATGAGATGGATGGATGGACGGATGACATGTTGAAATTTACTTCGCAAAGTGTCCGTCGCTTCTAAAATGAAAAAGTAAAAAGAAAGAAAGAGAAAGTTTCACTTTCTTTTCTAAGAAAAGAAAGTGAAAGCAGGGTCTCGGACGGGCATAACGCACGTGCACTTTTAAAATATTCTTTTTTTGCAACAAAATAAACTAGGACACAGCTACATCACGGACCCTTCATGGCCAGAAGCCCGGCTGGCGTCTTTTTGGTCCGTTTGGAGCCATGGGCGTGACCTTGAGTCGGCCACATATCTTGAACGATGCCTCGTAATTGCAGAATTATGCGAGGTCCCGGGCATCGCCGACGACGCTCGATGACCCGCAAGATAGACGGCCGGCATCAAATGCGCTCGATGCCGAGCCTCCAACATTATTCAAAATAAAGTGAGGACGGCGAGCGCTTTCGTCAAACACAACAGCGCCGGGAGAGAATTCTGAAACCCTACAACAACTCAGGCGGGCGATTAAATCGTTTGGAATCAGTCCGCTGGGCATTGAAATGCACCCATGAAGAAATGAACTGGCTTGCTCACCCGAAAAGCGGTCAAGTACTTTGTGGCGGCTGAAATGTTCGGAGAACGAGTCATGAAAATGCAATTATCGTCAAAATATTGCGTGGAAGCATTTCTAAGCGTCATCGGTAATACAGTTTACAACCAGTAGACCATTGTTTTTCCAAAAGGCATACGGTCAAAAGCTTCCTTCGCAAAGAATCGCAGATAGATGCAATCGTTCCAATGTTAAATGAATTAGTTTTTGCTTCACAAATATTGTCAATGGGAACATTTACTTTACACGCACGTGACAAATTTCAAAATATACTTTGCTTTTTGAATATAAACGATCTGTATTGTTCAAAATGTACGTGCGTTAAGTGCATTCCCGAGGGCAGGAGATGTCTTACAATATTTGTATTTTTTAATAGACATCAAACAAACAACAGATAACTTTCAGTAAACCGCCAACATATGCCTCAGGGTCGACTCACACCAGGCGATTTTCGCGTGACGCGACAGTCGCGAAGTTTGAGTTCTTCTCGGAACAACCTGACAGGTTTACAGCCTTCAGTAGGCATAACACTTCTTTACGATGTATAATTACATTAGACAAGTCAATTTTCAGAATGAATACGCTCTCGAAAAGCGAGCGACAACGGACCATCCGAACTACCAACTACGCAAATTCTCCTTCCCGGCAAGGGCAACTTATTCTCCATCTCCCGATTAAAAGTTTGGCAATGCATTCGTTATCAGAATAACTTTTCAAGAGTCTCCCATCTGCACAACTTAAACTACTGCGAAGTTCTCGACTGATTTAATTTAGTTTTCGTGAAGAAGTTCGGTTTTGAAAATGATTGTTCCTTAGTTGAGCCTCCGAGCGTCAGTCTCGCCATTCCTCGTAACATGCCTGTCTCGGCAGAATGAGTAAATGAAGAATGAGTGAGTGAATCATATAGATCTTGTTGCAATATTTTATTCAAGATATCTATGGCGTGAATGGCCCTGTTATCGGTACGCAGACGAACACTGATTTAACTGTTGTTTAATGGCATTGTTAAATATCGGGGAAAATAACTTAGAAAATGACACGAAAAAACAACATCAATGACATATAGTTTTCAATTGAAGTGCAACTTTTTCAGATAAACGACTTATGTTCTATAGGTACCAACATCAGACGTCATCAGCTATCGTTTGTCGCAAGGCTCGATTATCCCGTTCGCTCTTGCTAGATCCTACTCGTCGCTATACATGAAGCTGCCGAATCTATGAACTGTTGAACACATAAGGTTGCTGGATAAACGGGGCTGCTGAATGCATGAATCTGCTGGATGCATGACTCTGGTGATAGGCAAGTGAACTCCATCCCGCGGCAGAATTCAGCCTAAAATTCCCCCCAGCCCAGGTCACCGGAGCCGGCGCTGTCTGCGTGCAGGGACCGGTTCCAGAGGCCGGAGGCTGCGAACATCGATCAACCAGTGATAACTTTAACGTGACGCCGCCGGAACCGTAGCGTTATATCGCTCCCCGGTAGACCGAGAGGCCCTTCGTCCGAGGACTGAGACTGAGAGAGTCTCCGCTCCAGAACTGGAACTGAGTGGAGATCAGAGACTGAGAATGAGAGCGACCGAGAGAGCTATCACCGCCTCCTGAGAGAATCATTACCGCCAGGCGGTATCCCGGGGGACTGGCTCCGCCCCGCCGCGTCGCCGTCGGCGTGATGGCCGGTTCGGCCAGCGCTGGCCGGCGCTGCTCCATGCTAGCCGCGCTGGCCAGAGCTGACGATGCTGGTGGCGCTGACGGGAATAAACAGCTCCTGTCGAGGACGGCCGGGGATGGTCGAGGACGGTCCGGGGTAGTCGCGGGGGCTCGGTCGGCACTGGCGGCAGTGACCGAGCGTCCCAGAGAGCCATCACCGGCCCGCCGATCCGTCAGCGGGTAAATGGCCGACCGGAAACGGTCGCTGCGTCCGAGCCGGGGGTCCACCGGCGGGGACGTCATCCGTCAACGGCGGCCGCGCGGCGCCCCCGGAACTGCGGCGTGGACCGCGCGGCCGGCCGTGACCCCGCTGACATGATCAGGGCATCATATCCGCCCCAAGGATCAGAAGCGGACGCGGGAAGGCGGAGGCGGTGAAAAGATCCAGGGTGGAGGTGACGGCTGGCGGCTGGCGGCTGGCGGCTGGCGGCTGGCGGCTGGGTTGTGAATGTGGGTGCCTTGCTGACGGCCGGCATGTCCAGTTCCAGCTGCTGACCGCAGAGCCATCCGACTCTCTCTCTCCGGGGTATGTAGGAGGTCGGACGGACAAAAAACGGTCAATGTTGGGTCATATGTTGGTCATTGATAGGTTCCACGGGAAAATATTTGTTCGCAACGAATGATGAGACTGTTTGCGGATGACCAGCGTTTGGTGGCTTCCGCAAAAAACGAGACGTTCGATCGTTTGAAAAGCATCACATTCGTCTCCATTCGTTGTTCATACGAGCACTGAACACGAAGTGAAATCCACCAGTGCTGGAATTGACCACATTTTCAATATCCAAATGGGCTTACTTGTAGTCATTGATAACGTTCATTTCCGACCCGAGGCAATCCATTCATGACTCCCTGTGAACTGAATCTGTATTTTCTGATTTCACAGCAATATTTATAGAACTGTCGAAACAAAGCCTAGCTCAGCACACACTTACAGCCAACATACGCCTACATACGGGAGCCTATCATGTAAAGGAAACGCCAACTAGCCACCGGCTGTGAGTAATGAGACGTACAATGATGAGATTCTCCCATCCGCCAGCCTGAATGAAAACACTCGAGTTCCATAAACTCCGCTTGCCTTTCTCAATATGTCTGAAACTTTCCGGGTCGCGCGATTTATGTGCAAACGGGAATAGAATCCAGGCAACATTTGTCAGCAATGCCCGCCGACCATATGGAAGCGTTCGATCGCTTTCAGTGATTGACAATAAAGCTTGACACCGTCCACTCAAACTGTGATTTGAAACTCTGACCAGCTGTGCCGCCAGCTGAGCTGGAATCCTGAATACATTTCGAGATATATTCGTACATTTTTACGACGCGCATTTAGACTAATGAGCAGTAAAGTAGACGCTCTCATGCTTTAATTCACACAATCGTAATTATTGTCGCTTTGACGGACCCGCCGAAGATCGTAAATGTCGCTTAACGTTTCTGCGAATTGGCCCGGTCGCCCGCAGACATCACTTCACGACCAATACACGTCCATCGAAATGGTACTCCCGAAGCTCGAACCTCATCTAGTCTGACACGATAGATCGTTTTTATGCGCCCACTTCATTAATCTGCGCCCAATGCCGATACATTCACGGAGAGCCGAGACGAGAGGAGACGAGAGGAGACGAGGCCGAGGCGAAGAGCGATCAACAAAAACACCCGTAATAACTCACAGCTCATCAGAGGTATGCAGCGCCTTCTCGAGAGGGCTGTCTAAAACGATGAGCGACCGCCACGTATGGTGCTAAATCACACGTTGTGGAGATAGCAGCATGATCGCTGCGCATTTAGCTGTGATTCAGAGTTGCCACAGAGGCAGGCAGGCAGGCAGAGGTAGCCCAGAGAGGTGCCCCCGGGCTACACAGGAATGGCTTGTGGCTGCAAACGAGGAGGATAGGGATGTTCAGTTCGGTGTCCAACCAAGTGACGTCTGTGAGCGGCGGGGGCCTCTGGTGTGGTAACATGTGTGGAAACATGTGACAAAGTGTAGTTATCTGTGGAGCATGAACACCAAACACCGCCGGAACAATCACTGAACACTGTTCAAACAGACACCACTTTGACACATACCAGACTTCTGACCGTTAGCTTCAGACCCAACGGCCTTACCCTCACCGGAAGAGGCCAGAAGAGACACTGCGACGCGATCGGGGCACTGGAGCGTCTAGTAACCGATTGTCAGAGGGCGACAGGCGTCGGCGACAGAGAGCGACAGGCGTCGTCTGCAGAGACGTCACCACGGCGAAATATGTGAGATATCTCTCAAGATGCCGCCATGAACACCAGACAACTGCATTGGCGTTGCGTCAGCAATGAGCGCTGCCGACAGAGCGGTGGGCGTCCGATGCGAAAGGCGGCAGCATGCAGGCGACTGACTTGGATAGATGACTTGGGAGATGTCAGGCCGGCACCGAACTGAAAATGCCGGATCAGAGGCCTACCGGAAGTTTGTTTGAGGCAATATCGGAATGTTAGTTGTCAGAAATGGCAGATGACTATAGATATCAGCGATGTGTGGCATCTACATCACAGCGAAATCAGATTTGTACATGACAGAGATGGCGCTTATCTAGCCGACAGTGACGTCAGATGTCGGTCCGCCCGACATCCGCCCGACATCTGTCGCGTCTGTCAGGCCGGCCTGGTCGCCACCTCTGGCAGGTTTTTGTCGTCATCTGGAGGGACTGCAGCACACGCTGGCTCTATTCCGGCGCCTCGTCCGTTTTTGTCCGTCGGCACCCGGCCACCAGGCAATTAGTGGGAGTAATTTCACCGCATTAGTGACGCATTAGACGTGTTTTCGGTCGAAAAAACGCCCCTATGAAGTGGCACACATGCCTGGCCCATCGTCGGATCGTCAGTGGTTGCTTAATGAGTTGTGGTTCATTGCTGTTTATCAGATATTCATCTGTGTTTTATAAACGGCTCTTTGATAAGCTTATATTTGCGGGTTCATTACAACACCGCGAATGATCCTCCGTCCCCTTAGTAACAATTTGTAGTTTATTGATCAATGGTTAAAAAGTGTTGATGCTACGGGCGTAGCCCGAAATAGACACGAAGATGATCCCGGTTTTAATTAGCTTCAGTCGGAGATGACAGAATATAACCTGGATTCTGACTTCCACTTGTGAGTCAATCCCGTGTCTATGTCACTCAAATGTCAGGAGAACCGAATGGAGAAATGGCCCCAAACAGGTTCTGGTGTAACGAAAGAAATGAATGTGATGTGTTCCTGGTTTCTTAAACAGCTCACTTTCATAGTCTCGAAGCCTATTCCAGCGCGGGCCAGAAACCACAGATGATACTAAACTTACCTTTCTGCCGACTGCCATCACATAACGTACGTTTATGTTGGAATCCTTTCCATCCAATCCCGTTTAACACACCATACCAGGCATAACTCGCCAACTCTCGCCGACTCGCTTGGCCCCATGCGACCCCTCGTCTTTGGGTGACCGTTATCGTAACCGTGTCTCCCGGCAACAGATTTGTCAGTTGGGAAACCAGTCCAGCACTGTCCTTCGACGGCGTCTTCTCAGTTCTCGGCCAGAACTCGACCAGCCTTCTCTTCTACCGTCTGCACATCAATCTCAGCAGCACCTTCAACCAGCGCCTCAACAACGTTTCCTACCAATGTCCCAACGGCATCATCAGCCGACGTCCGAGCCTCCGTCTCGGCTCACTACACTCCAGCTCCGTAGTCGGTGTGTCTTAGGGCGGTGGCCTCGGCGGCACCCCGGCGGCACCTCGGCGGCACCTCGGTAGCACCTCGGCGGCACATCGGCCGACGGATCTGGTGCCAGTCGCGGCCGCCGAGTGCCACTCGAGAGGCGGGGGCGAGACCAAGGCGCGACGGACGACCACTATTTGTCATGACCTGAGGTATTTATGTGCCCCCTGGAGGTATTTATCTCTCGGGGCGGGCGGGGTGGGAGGGGCGGGGAGGGGTGGAGGGGGGAGGGGGTGCGGGTAGGGGATTGGAGTGAAGACAGGACTCGGCGTCCGTTCCCACTTGGCGAGCGACGCTACTACTGCGTTCTGCCACATCTGCTCCAAGTCCCGTTGTGATCATATGACTGCTGCGCAGTGCCGTTCCTGCTGTCATGCCATGCGCTGGGTAAATAAACAAATGAATAGACCAGGGGATGAACACCATTAGCTGAGCTGGGATCACCGTCAGAGGAAATTGGACCGGGAGAGCGTCGTTCAATCAGTATCGGCAGTCAGACCGCCTGAATACAGCAGATCTAGATCACTATTATGACAATAACCCGAACAGATAAATATTAGCCGGTGCATGACGTGAACAATGCCATGAGCAATTTAAATAGGATAAATAGTGGAGCTAAATTATGTACTAAGTTCTCACATCAAGTGTATGCGGTGAAGAGGCGTCGTTTGTTATAGGCCTAGCAGCGCCGAAGACCTTCCCATGTTGGGTCAAGCCCTGCCAGTGCCTCTTTGGGCTCTACCAACAATAACGTGAAATGACACCCCTGTCTCCTGACGGAGTTTACGTAGTGTCAGCATTTGACTGAGGTTCGGATTCATGGATCGACTAAAATTCAAAGTTCAGCTGTTGAAGAAATCCTACGGAATTGTGTGGATAAGATGGGAAAACGCCAGCTTGAGTTTGCTTCTAAGTTTATTCCAACCTGTTGTGTGCGTTGTCTTGCCTATGCCTAAGCCCCGGGGAAATTATAACTTGAGATGCTTTTAGCTTCCGACTCCACTGAGAAATTACCCCGAAATGGTGGCAAACAAGTCCTTCATCTGACAAATATATGTCACATAACGCCACTTACAAATCCAGGCTAATTGTATCATTCCATTATCACTTAGTAAATTTGGATCTCTGGGTTCCTCTGCAGATACCATGTTTGAGTTCATCTAGTATAAAGAAGATTAGCCTGCGCACCGTTGGGCTATTTCCGACCCCTGCTCGCCATTGGGGTGCGAGATGGGGGGGGGGGGGGAGTCGTTTCACCCCGCCCTTACGATCCCAAAACTACTGGGCCGATTTGTATAAAATCAGACGGCATTCAATAGCAATCAACTCATTTTTTTAGTACAACATCCGAATGTTGGTCTCAAGATCACAGATAACATCACAGGTCAGGTCAAAGACCAATTTTTTTTATCGTTTTCGGTGCGTGGGGTTGACGCGCAAAATAACGACAATAAACGCATATTTAGCCGCCAATAAATCGGGATGAGTCGTGTTCCTCACAATTCTAAGTATCGTTGAAACCTTTAGTGGTCATATATGTAAGATCACGATCAGCTGAGGACCGATATCACAAGGTCAAAAAGGTCACACTGTTTATTCTGGTCATTGGGAGTTTTTTTTGTTTTTTACATGTTTCTAGGTTCATTTTTTTGCTTAGAACGCAAACATGGCTTTAGAACACTGCTTGTTCTCCAAAAATGGAGCAAAATATATATATAAAAAAACGGGAACGCACGGGCAATGATCAGAAATGTCATGGAAAGTTTTTGGTTGTCATTTGAAAGGTCCTTACTAGGGATGAAAAAAAATCCCAAAGCGTTTTCCGAAACCCTTATTTTTTGTGTACAAGAAGCTGCAGAACATGACGGTACTCTCACGTTATTTATAATTTGCCAGTATGTGAAAAATTGATGAGGAAAGGTATATGTTAAGTTTGGTGACAATACAAGCGTCAATGTTTTGTGATATTACAAAATGATAAAAGGGGAAGGGGCGTTTCGACCCCTCCCCAACTGGTCGCCGGTCAGAGCATATCTCATTTGTATTCACAGATTTTGTGCGTTGGAAGAAGATTCTCAAATACGGAATCGCTAGGCGGCTACACAAACAAAAACACGGACACGGCATCATTTCAGGGATTCAATTCCTAGGGACTAAGCCCCTGATATATTGTATGATCTAAGTGTTTTATGACAAACAAATCCACCACATTTTAAACGTATGACGCACCTGAGAATACAAAATATATGCAATCATTCGAGCATACAAATGCGCCGATTTTTAGCATGGGACCCCATTATTTGATCAAATAAAAGCTGATTTGCGACAAAACATACGGAAGTAGCAGTTCCCTTTACTTGAAATACCCTTTTGTCCATGCAACACATTTCATACTTTGAGTTGAAAGCACGATGTGTTGAGTTGAGTTGAGTTGAACAACATTGGCGTACATTCCGAATTTCTATTTCATATAATTGGATCATGATGTGAATACAAACTCACGAAGACCCACGTCTCTTTATCTCCCTCACCACTCATACTGAGAAGTAGTCACTCCCCTCGGCCGAACCACCTCTCACCACCAGTACTTTTCACTACCATCGCCGACGTCCATCGCTATCTGCTCCCCTTTGGTTCGTGACCAAGCCTCCGCCAGTCACGCTCCCGAAGGCCACAGGGATCCATATGAGCACATGACGCACGCCAGGAGGGTCGGTGTTACAAGCAGAGCGGCGCAGGGTTCAGCCACCCGGCCAGGGCGTGACCGGGCGGGGGCGGGAGGGAGGCGGCAACTGCGCGCTCTAATCGGCTATGGTCGATTACGGCGGAGATAGTGACACTTACTAATCAGTGCAGCCGGCGTGACCCGCCCCGGCCCGCCCGACTCCGCCCTGAGCTGCGATTCTCTCCACTGCGCCTTGCTGAGCCATTCTGCACTGCACTGCATTGAATCACGCAGCTGGTTTTCAATAGCAGCCTGAATGGAAGTGCTGGACACGTGCGAGGGTTGACAGAACTGGCCACGTACCCCCTTCAAGACCGCCTAGCAGGGCCCTAACAGGCACCGACTCGGATTCTGGACTGACCTTACGCTGCCTGACATTGATGAAATGCGCAAAGCCGGGAAGGTTTCAGATACCAATAGTGATATGCAAACGACATTATACAAATATGCTTACAATATCAGATACGCCGGTAAGGATCCTGCGAACGACACCAATGGTCACCGTCACCGTGTCACCGCCACCGCCACCGTCACCGTCACCACCACCGTCACCGTCACCGTCACCGTCACCATCTCGCTGTATCTCACCTGCCTGCATGTAGCTGTCGCGGCCCCAAATGGTGAGGAGATGCAGCAGCAGGACGCCGTAGCTGAGCTGCAGACCTGCGATGACGAGGTGCACCAGGAAGGCACAGCCGCAGATGACCCAGCCCCAGCCGCCCTCGGGGTAGTAGTGCTGACGGATCGTGGACGTCTTTGGGTCATGGCGCCGCAGCCCCGGTATCCGCTTGTGGAGGCTGTTCATTTCGCGTTCGTTTAGGCCCTAAGGAGAGATGGAGAGGGGGTTAGATAGGTAGCGAAGGAGGAGCAAACAGTGGTCCAAAGAGAGAGGGGTGGGTGGGTCTGGGGGTCTCGAAAGGGAGCAAGATAAAGGAGCGTGTTGAAGTGGCAAGCGGGTTTGGTTTGGACGGGGTTGTCCGGGAAGCCGACTGAAGTGCTTCTGAGTTGCTGACTTCCTGACGAAAACAAGCAGCTATTGACTTTCATCGTCAATGATCGTGCAATACTTACGTCTGATGTTTGCTACCTTCTATCATGAGTTCTATGATAAAATAATTAATATATCCCAATCTGTCGACTTGCTACACCTGAATCAAGGTGCAACATTTTCATTCAAGGGCGTGTATTGAATTTAGCAGCAGCTCGTCTCTGCATCAAACCGCTACCTATAATCAACACCATCATATATGTAATTAGCTCTGTAATAACCGCCTGTAATCGCTGCACCAGCATACATAATGAGCACTCTAATAGCTAGCGATAATCAGCGCTGAAACGGTCATGACTGCTGTTATTTGTCTGGCAGTAAAATTGATGCAGCGGATCATGTGGAATATCTAATCCACCCACCGATACCGTTTCGGATGACGTCCATGTCGCATATGGGCTGTGGAAGAACGCAAATAGAGACGTTCTTCATAGATATTGATCGGCGACAGAGCCCTAAAATTGTGTTACCTGGAAATCTGTACAGAAAGTGTACTTTTAATAAGGCAATTCTGCAATGTTACTATGGTAAAACTTGTATTTCTTGAAGAGAAATGGTGTTGATGGGAAGACCATCCTAAAAGTCCACGGCTATATGGGTTAAGTAACAGACCTACAAGGATAATTTGCTGTTGGGAATTCGTGTAAATGTTTAACATTATTGCACTGTATCTATTACATAACATTTTCTATAAGACGTTATTTTCAATTTCTGTCTGAAAGCACCACTTGAACCATTTATGTCTCAGAAGAGAATGTCGAACAACCGAAAATATATACATGAAGTGCGCTTTTCTGAACCGATTTAAGATATGTACCGAACACCTATATCGCGATACACGCTGTCATTGTCATGATGTATCTATCTTCTTCACGTAAACAAAACATGAATCATTCCGTGGTCGGTACCGAACAGCCGGGGAGTTTGCCCTGAAGGTGTGTGTTATGGTGTGTTATGACATACCTCGAGCGTCCCTAAAGCCATTCATCATGCCACATGAGTGATGGTCCCTAAGTTGATGTCGGCTGTCAGTAGAAGTAATTCTCGATGCGGCAGGCGTCCCGAAGTGCAGCTTATGATGCGCATACTGTCTTGCCTTAGTCGAGGTAAATAGAGGCGGGCGTTGGGGACGGTTGGAAGACACGAGCTTGGTGTTTGGCTAAACGAGAACTGGTTTTTAATTATATTTAATGTTACGCTGATCTTATCCGTATTGTGTGACTCCACATATGACGCTACTGCTTGTCGTTATATGCTAGCATGCTCTTTAAACATTGAGCAGCGTAAGTAACAAGCGTGACGCAAACCATTTAAATACACTGATGCACTTACTTGACGGCGCAGTAGCAGAGTCGGATTACCTTAAATACTATAGTGCATCAAACAAGTTTTGAATATGGATGATAAGGATCTGACCTGCTCCCGGTGTTGACAATGTATCCAGACAGCACTTAGGTGGTTTAAAGTATTTCTTATTAGCCCTTACGATGCGATACTGCTGATATGGTGTACAATTAGCCCAATTCCAGAGTCCGGATGGTTTGATATGATCGTACATTAAATAAGGGAATGCTTGTCATTTAGGCAATTCAGGAATGTTGATCAGTAGATTATCAAAAGGGAAACAAAAACCCACCTGAAGTAGCCATAGCAGGGATCTTTCAGTTTCAAAAGCAGCATTCTTCGTTAATTTCCAATTTAACTTAAAATGGTTTACATTCTTATATCTTATACCATATTTAGAGGGGCAATGCCCCGTCAGTGACACTCTCAAACCCACCGCTCCAGACTGTGTGACCTGACTTCAGCAGACAGAGTGACCTCGCCATCTGCAGACCACATTCACCCCATTCCGGGCAGACAGCTTGTCCGAGACCGATTCCGACTATGTCCTGGCTGTCTGTGCAGTGTGCACTCGCCGATAAGTGATCAAACACGGCACATCGCGACATGCTCGGCAGTCGAGGTAATTCTGGTGACTCGTGTTCACTGAACTCGGTGACTGACAGCCAGCACGGGATCGGTGACTCGTGTTCACTGAACTCGGTGACTGACAGCCAGCACGGGATCGGTGACTCGTGTTCACTGAACTCGGTGAC
>JARFNZ010120965.1:0-12299 GCA_031763405.1 Balanus nubilus | reverse complement strand
TGCCCTTCCCTGCCCTTCCCTGTCCATTCCCTGCCCGTCCCTGCCCTTCCCCGCCCCTTCCCTGCCCCTTCCCTGTTCCCTTGACTCTCTCCTTGACAGTCAAGGGAACAGTCCATTCCCTGTCCTTTTCCCTGCCCCTTTCCCTGCCTTTTCTCTGCCCCTCCCCTCCCTGTCCCTTCCCTGCCCCACCCTGCTTCCTTTTCGGCCCGCGTTCTACCACCCCCCCCCCCCCACACGCACTCGCGCCCTATCCGCCCCAGATCCGTCCCTACCCCTGTCCCTGCCCGTCCCCAACATCCGCCTCCACGCTGACAGTTTATTTATCCGATAAGCCCGCCGGGCCGTGACCGATCCAAATTGTTTTCACATCTCTGTCACTGGCCGGCGCTTACAGCCACAGTAATAACGGCGACGGTGTTGACACAAATGGTGATCGGTGGAGCCACAGGGCCAGCTGAGGGGTCCAAAGGGCATTCGGGAGTCCAATCGAACCAGTGGCTTATGTACGCTGCGATTTAATACAATGACTAACGTCTGATTTGTAATTGCTACTAGATTTGCTATGGATAAGTGATGATTATGAAGTTGAATTTGGTTGTTCTTCGTTTATCATACACATTTGTTGTAAACATTGAACAGGTTAACACAAACTCATTGTGTGCGGTTGTTACATCAACATATGGATTGGGTTGGTGCCTTAAAGACATGTTCTCTGTATAAATCTGTACTGTTTAGGAATTTGTATCAAGTGTTTGCAGCCGGCTCGGCTGCTTCCCACCGCTGACTTCAGTTCTCTCCGTCCCGCAGTAACCACGTCCCTCCGGATTTCACCTGTTCACTGGAGGTCTACAGCCACGTTCTCCACGAGGACCTTAGCATCGCCAGCACACCACGCAAGATCCGCCAGACACTTCATAGCTCCATCAGCCGCACGGTCGGAAAACGGCTAGCCGCAAGCCTCAAGGACGAGCTCAGCGCAGAGAGCAGGTAGAGACATCTGGCGGCGGCTCGGTGCTGCCACCTAGTGGATTAAGGGGAAGCAGCTTGATGTGTGGTGACGTGCAGGGAGGTGTAACGGTTATTTCGCCTGGCAGGTGTTGGTTTGATTCGTTGTTGCTGATTGAGCCTAATTTGTTTGGCATGCACGATCCGACATGAGGATTCAGTGAAATGATCTTATAACTGAGGAATCCCAATTCTTGGATTTTGCTATCCACTTTCGCTTTAAAACCTTTTCCTGTATCCTGCAATCTTTGACGGGTCTTTTCCTTCCCTGACAATTGATACGTTGTCAGGCTTTATTGTCTTTGGCGTTGGGATAAACCATAGAGCTGTGCATTCAATTTAAAACTGACCCACAAGGAAACTTAGATTATTGATGTTTAATCTCTTCAGTGAAGCCGAAGCGCGAATCCGATTATTTCGACTTCTCGTGATCAATGTTACGATTTCTTGTAAATGACGGTGATAGCGGTGGCGGTTAACCATGTCTTACGGCGCTAGTCGCGTGTCACCGTGCAGGAAAAATGGCTGAAGTAATGTTGTTTCGTCATCAGGTGAAGTTCAGTTGAGTTATTTTTATAGGGTTATTTGAGAATACGGCTTTACGATCGTAAATGTAACATAAGGCTAAGACATATAAAACATGAATCAGCAATTGCCAGGTAAATGACAGGTAGTCTGAGTTATCTATGGTTAATCGAGTTATCTGAGTTATCTATGGTTAAAGGTAATGTATGACCTTTTCCCATAAAAATGGAGTTATCACTTGTATTAGCAACTTCATAACAAGGGAAGCCGGCAAACAGTACATTTGATGGTTGAAGATCGCGTTAAGTGGGTTTAAATTTGACTTCAAACATCAAAATGGTCCCACCATCGAAAAGATATGGGAGTAATGTAAGTAGGTACTTCGCATTCTGGTGGCTACGAACATATTTCAGCACAATTTTTTAACATTAAGCAGTGATTTAGTATAACAGGTATCCATTATGATACATTTAGTGGTTATTGAAGCCAACTTAAGCGTATTCACTATGTGTTCGTTACAATGTAACGTAAGGCAGTACCAGAAACAAGTACCAACAAGTACCACTCCCAAATAAGTCATTCCTAGTTCAGTTCCTCCTATATGAGGCAAAAAAACACTGCAAGTGATGTTTCAAAATCATGTGCGTTCAGAAAACACCAGTTATCCATGGTTCTCTTCCATCGCCAAAGGTCATACATTCCCTTTAAGGCACTTTGCACATTGCAAAAAAAAAATGGAGAGTGCCTCTGCAGTCTTGATTTGCGGGCATGCAATTGTACACCACTATTTCATAGTTTGCGAAAGGCCGAGCCGATGGCGCCCAATTTCGGTGAGTGGTTAGACCCCTCAGCCTCGCCTTTCCAAAAGATAACATAGTCTCTGGGATATTGCGCATCGCGCAACGCTGGCCATCTAGTATGTAATAAAACACATGATTATGAACCAGTTTTGTCCAAGAAATTCAATGGTGTCATTTGTTTTTATGTAAGTGGTCTAAAATGCCCCAAAACGCACTTGAAAAAATGACGTCATCAGATTGAACACATATTGGAGCCATTTTGGAGTCAAAAGTAACGATATCAATTCGAAATTGTGTATAGCAGTTTTTTCATATGTAGTTTTATCACATATATTCCGGTTTTTGAACAACTCCAAAATTTTGGATTTGTAACCATTTTTAAAAACAAAATATGAACTTTTGAATTTTAGGATCAAAAATCAAATATTAAAAAATCCGAGATATCCATTTTGAAGAGAATGTCATTTCCTTTCAATGGTTAATTTTTGCATTTTACTGCAAAACTTGATGATTTATGAGCGATTAAACATTTGTCGATTTTGGACCGAAAATGGCCTGACATGACGTCACTAAAACGTGATTTTCTCAAAACTTTATCGGCCGATTTTTTGCAACACTTTGAAGGAAGATTTTAAATTAACGCCAGATAAGGTGCCTAAAGTTTCAAGTCGACATCGTTTTGAAGCAATTGCGAAAATTCGGGAGGGCTGTAATATTTACCCCCCAGCGGGGCGCGGGTTAAGCTGCATGCTGTTGTGACGTCACGCCATCGACTCCTCGCGGTGCCATCTTGCGTTGGATGCCTTCCGGTAGAGTCGTCAGGTGCCGTCAATGTAGCATGGTTACCAGAGGCGAACCACCAACTCGCTCACGCTGCATTGCCCGGATCTGCACACTTGCCACAGGAGGCGAACAGCTGTGCGCTTGGGCCTGCAATGTCTGACGGCGACTTCTTTAGTCGCGGCGGTGGCGACTGCTGCGGTTGCTCCATTGGAAGCTACTGCTGCGGCTGCTCCAGTGGTGGCAGATGCAGATGCAGATGTGGATGAAGCCGCCGCCGCCGCTAGTGCGGCGATTGCTGCAGCAATTAATTTGGGATTCGGCTTTTGAAACCGCTTATGTTCATGTATGTATAAGGCGTGGGGTTTCAGTATATTATCAGAGACAAAGGTGGTCAATATGCATACTGCCCACTCTTGTCTCTGATAATATACTGAAACCCCACGCCTTCTACATACATGCACATGAGTGGTTTCAAAGGCCGAATCCCAAATTAATTGCCGCAGCAGTCGCCGCACTCGGGCAACATGCATGATACAACATGCAACATGCATGACTCCCTGGGCAGTGGGCAGCACGCATATACTGACCGAGTCATCATATTTCCCGTAACATATATACAGATGATATGGTGCATTCATGGTGCATTCCCAATGTCAAGAAGCTGAGATGTGTAAACATTTGAAAAGACCGAGTAGCTCATGGGAGTGAGCAGTGTGACAGCAGCGCTTTGCAGGGGAGGTCAAAAGTTCTTCAACGCGTTAAGCAGGATTTCTGACAAAGTTTCAGAAATATTCTTAATCGAGAGGAGCTGAATTAGTTTGTGCTAGTCGATTGCCTATTCATGCTTTACAAGTTTAGGATGAATTTCAGTGAAGTTTAATTTCGCTGTAATCTAGAAGCGATAAATATTCGCATGCTCATGTGGAATATTTCCGGGAGCAGTTCCGAAACTTTTCACCAAGTTTAAACACGAGACAATACGCTCTTCAGATCGTGAGGAATATTGCATGAATCACCAGATAACCGAATCGCTTTTAAGCGCATGATATAACCCGGATTATGATCCCGTATTATATTTCCTACATCGATAGCACGATGTACATGGCTGTGGTAACCGCTCAGTGTTTTAATAATATTATCATTTTCACTATGTGTACACATGTAATTGCAATGCATAGCAACCAGGGTTACAATAAAAAAAAAATGTTTCCATTATTTGACATTAGCTGTCTACGGAGGTTTTTTCTAGTCCCGCCAGTATAACGCATGCATCTGATTTAGGTAAGCTTGTTCACCACTATGGCTGGAAATGACCTAGAAGAATTAGTTTGGTGGTGAAATCGTACCGTGTGCATACTGCGTACTATTCCTAGATATTAAATACAACTGTCTAGGCTTTTCCCAAGACGTCATTTGCGGTGAACATTGAACAATGCCGTCCTATGTCTTGTCCAGAGGGTGATAAAACAGGCTCGATATCTAAAACGCAAACCTATATGTTTTCCACTTGATGATAAAAACAATGCGCTGAACGGACCCGTAATCACGTAGCTTGGAAAGCAGAGACATGTATCTGCGCTATGTGTTTGTTTTCATTTTTACTCCTTCTTTCTGCCAAGATGGGAATAAAAAAAACTGCAAACGCCCGAATATCGACGGATTCATTATGGTAATATTGGTGGTTTATATTGTGGTAATACTTGTACGGCCTTGATGGTATGTATGGCCGTGTTCACAATGAAATCTTACTAGCGCATGCTCTAACTTGCGTAGGTGCTCTCATCTATGCATGTATGTACGTTTATGCATGTATGCACATATATCATTCTGAAGCCAAACTCTCCCACATTTGTCTCGGGATGGATTTGATCAACTCATGAGTCATGGACTGGGGGGAGAACATGTCGCGCGTGGCACGTGAGGGACCCCGCTGATATTCTTATTGCACTCAGGCACCAGAGATTGCAGGATCGTCCTCATCTTAGCCGCCAACATACCCCGAGCCACGTTTTTGGATGTGTCATGCCTCGTGAGGGTGACCCACAGGACACCACCCATTAGTTGTTCGCATTGGCGGTGGTTCACAGAAACATGAGCGCGTGCGTGCGAGTGAGCAGTTTCGAAATCAGCGAAAACCTTGCATCGGTCAACTTTGAACTGGATAACAATGTGACGCAAAAAAAAACACACAAAAGACTGATTCCTATATTTGTATGTAGCAACATGCGCATAATCTTCATTAAAAAATATTTGGTGTCTTAATTTTTTAACCATATTACTGTAGGCATGGGAAAGATACAAACCGGTAGGTGTGGGGGGGGGGGGCTCATTCGCTCCCCCTCCCCCCTCCCTCGGTTCTCGGCTCCCATTAAAGCTAGAAAGACGAAATGTATAGGATATGGAAGGATCATTAGGAACTCTGTTTTGTAACATTTTAATGGCCCTAGTTGAATATCTTCAAGGTCAAATTTGCCATATTAGGACTTTGCTCCAGAAACCTTAAATTATCTCGGGAACTATGATAGCTAGGCGTAAATAAGAAAACTGAATAAAGCCCTTGAAACGGTCTTGGATCCGCCCGTGGTGCAGCTTCTTTGCAAAAAAAAACACCATTTGATGCGCACCGCAAGAAAATCCCAATAATAATATTAACATGGAACATAAGCCATGGGGTAGTCAGAAGGAAATCATCTGGTAGAAAATGCAGCACAGAAAAGCTTTATAGGCCATGTTTCGAGTCTCTTCATTCTTATAGAAACGATACGACACGCTTCTCTTTACAGTACCAGTAGTAACCAAGGTTAGTTTCCTCGATCCCTTCTTGTACTGTATTGCGAGCCGTAAATGACAACGATAGAGAGATTTTCCAATCAAAAATATAAAATAGTGTTAATTTTTATGTTGCAGAATATATAATATTGCTTTAACAAAATAGTTAACAATACAGCATGGCCAGCGTAGGTTTTTACTGAAATCTGCTCGAATCAGTGGCAGAAAAGGATATAGAAGGATATATAGCTGTGGCATACCTGGTGGTGTTTATTGCATGCCGTGCCAAGAACCAATTGATATCGTAGTGCGACGCAAGCAAGGAAGCGCCTCAAGGAGTTCCTGTCTCCCGCCACGGGAGCTGGCAGCGGCTCCATTCTCTCCAGGAATGGGGCCGTTGTGCTATAAATGCACATGGAGTGATCTTCCGACAGAATCAGAAGAAACGACGGGACAGTTTAAACTATTTAATGTTTGTATTAACAGGACAATACATTATGATTAGGGTTAAGATACAAATCCCTTGCTGATTCACCACTACCAGTAGCAATTGGATAATTGAAGAACACATTACATAGGAATGAATCAATAAGGTTATGTTTTGTGAATGAGACGGGTTTTGGTGCAAATAGTAAAACAGACATGCTTCTGTAAAGGAATACAACTTGTGTTTGGCAATTAAAACAGTGCAATCGATATCACATGATAGCTTGTAACATAACTGACAATACAGTGTATTTTCGGTCCCAGTAGCAGTAGGAAACGAAGAAAAATACAGCTAAGTGAGTTAATCATATTCCATACCGGTTTTGATGTAATGGCACATCATCATCAGTGACTTTCTCGATCTTTCCAATTCCCGTAGCCTGTTTTTCTTGTAGCTGATCTCTTGTTCAAGAAGCTCATTTTGCCAAGTTCGATAAAGTTTCGTTTCCTTACTTTCGTTGCTACTGAGACCGAAAAAAGAGCAACTTTTTGACGTGATTACAGTGTATTTGTATTGGCGTCAAAAGTACTCAGTGGTCTAGATGATCCCATTTTCACTATGATGAATATCCAGCTAAATTGCTGCTCTCACATTGACAGATACGTGAGTGTCATCTGCAATTAACATTAACTTGATGCACCCTTGCTTCTATGTTACTTTATGACAGATTGCCGAGCGGGCGCGAAGTGCCCGTGAGGATCATCGTCAACCAATACGACAAATTTCATTTAGACCCACCCCGAGCCGGAACGGCCCGACTCGGCCTGTGACGTTCTTCGGAAACAAGCAACTTTGCAACAACTGTCCACTATCCCGACTAAGACCATGTTTTCACCATTCAATTTACCCATCAAGTCAGTCAGAGGATGAGGGGGGAGGGAGTCAGAGGATGAGTCGGCAACGCTATACAGCGTTGCCGCGAGCATAAATAGGATATACATTGGAATAGGATAGGGCCAAAACTTTGGAATTCAATCATTTCACCGAAATATTAATTGAATGATGCTCGTTTGCTTGCAAATTTCAATCTTAAGAAAACAAGTACAATTTATTTTTACAATTAGGCATTTCCAATGACATGGTTTCAAACATAATAATATATAACTTTAACACCTACAGGTCACAAACAGACATATTATAGGTATGTATTACAGTTGTTAACTGTAATACATGCTTATGGATAAGTTGTTTGTCAAGAACGCGAAAAATTACCCTAAAACATTGTTGTCCCTATCAAAATCGAAAACAAAGGAAACTATCGAAAATCATCGGAATTCGTAGAAATGTCATGAAAAGTAGCCGTTGTTGGCCTTTGAAAGGTCATTACTCCGTCATTTGTTAAGATATTGACTTCAAATTTGGTACACATCTTCATCGTGGTGGTTTGTAACACATATACACCGTTGTTTGATAAATATGAATATTTTAGAAAATATAAAGGAAAAAAAACAAAAAATTTAGTTTTATTTTTACCAATTTTCAAAATTTTCCAACATGCAAAAAATCGAGATAGCAGTTTGATATCCCGATCGTTTATCAGTCTTTTGATATCAAACAATTGACTTTAGCTTTAAAACTGTGCGACTGACATCGTTTCCTGCAAACCTAAAATGGTAAACTGGCCTATTTTTTTTTGTTTTTTTTACTGGCCTTTTTGACCTAAAATGGGAAACAATACTTTACACTGACGTTATTTAAAACTGTGCGACTGACAGCATTTCCTGAAAACCTCTATTTTTGGCCTAAAATGGGAAAACATGACGTCACTCTGACGTCATTTTCGGATCACCTATCAAGACCTCATTATTTTACTTTTGCCAGCATGTGTGGAATCGTTGTTGGAAGGGGCCTGCAAAGTTTGGTGACGCAGCTAGCGTTATTTTGGGAGATATCAGGAAAAAAGCGGAGAGGGTGGGGCGTTTCGGCCCTCCCATGGGGGCGCGGGTTTGACTTCAGATGACAAAACAAACGTCACCATCGAATTCTACGTATACAACCACCCATAAAACACGTGTCGCATGACTCATGTATGGCTATAGGGTATATTGACCTTTTGTGACCTGACCTTGACCTTAACCCGTACTTAGTATGAGAACTATACCTGTCTAGCTACTTCACCTAACATTTTAGAGTACTTTGGCGCAGTTTGGTCCAGTGTTGCGCATTGTGCTGTCTCCACGGGCCGTAACACAGAAACACACGATTTTAAACTTTGACCTGACCTGACCTTGACTTGACAAGTGATCACAACCTGCAAATTATGAGCATGCTTCAGATGCGTTTCGCTAAGAGCTTTCGAATGCCACCTCGCGCGCCTCGCTGCGATCATTGGTTCCGGAGATAATCTGGGGGGACTTTTTGCCCCCCAGTCAATAGTGTTCGGCTGAGACGTCAATGGAGGGTTACGCTATTCTCGAAAGACCTGTGTAATGGTCATACTGATCCCCCTAGCAGGACGAAGGAAGCAAGGTTGGGAAGACATAACAGACAGTGGTATTTTGATTAAAAGCGACGGACTCCGAAAGAAGCCTGTTGCATACGAACTTCTTTGCGTCACGTTATGCTTTCACAAAACCAAATGAACATAATCATTCGCTATTAAACTGTTCATACCACAACCATGTCATAATCATAACGTTATTAAACTGGCGTTGGTTCAAATCCCAAAAGATAATATAGTGATAACGATAATGATAATGATATTGATATTCATGGACATTAATTTTATTTCAAAATGTATGCCGATGATACATAAAAAACGGAATTCCCCTCCCATTTTCTCTATCTGTGTGCACCTATACTAGGAAAATGTGCAGTTGGAGCATGTGCGGCTTATATTGTTTTGTTGTTATTGTTATATTGTTTACAAATATGATGAAGCGTGCACAACACAGCCGCTTTTTAACTTCTCAGGTTGTCTCGTAAGGACAATGTTAGTGTAAAATTTAAATATGCTCGGCTGGCGGTTTTGGAGCAGGAAGTGAACTAAACACCGGATGGGCAGAATCTGACCCCGCAGAATGGGGCAGAATCTGACCCCGCAAAATGGGGCAGAATCTGACCCCGCAAAATGGGGCAACACCTAACCCCGCAAAATGGAGCAGAATCTGACCCCGCAAAATGGGCCAGAATCTAACCCCGCAAAATGGGACAGAATCTGACCCCGCAAAATAGGGCAGAATCTGATCCCGCAAAATAGAGTAGTGTTTCAGATAGAACTTGGACGTGTAATAGAGACGTCAGGTCGTGACAATTGGGGAATCTACCAGACATGGAGACTGTTATGGGTTATTGTAAGGTATTACATTTCTTCACCCACCAATTTCGGCAAATTTCATTTCATTTAAACGAACCCATTTTCACATGACAGAGAAAATCAAAATCAACTGGAGAAGATATGACCAGACGGCGGATGACAGGACGCGGAGGTCGGGGCCGTGAGAGGCCGGACGATGCCAAGACCGGTCACACACCTGGCCGGCAAAAAAACACGCTCCGGCCGTTTGTAGACCCGGATTTGAACGCATGTTTCGGCCATTAGCGCACACGCCGGCCATTAAGCCGCCTTATGTCACCCTCGCACGGGGTAACACCCAGCCGGCCGGCGGAAGGATGGCACGCGCCAGAGGCGTTCCCTGGCCCCAAAACGACGGCAAATTCATCGGGTCACGTTTTGGGTGGTCGGAGCCCCCCCCCCTCGACACGCCGGAACCCCATTGTAGCAAAAGCAGCCGCTAAAAAACAAGGACTGAACGTCGCCATTAGAGCACGACCCGACTCAATTTACATCCTTCTGAACCAGTAATGGCGTCGTTTTACCAAAAGTCGCACGACCCTGTCAAGCCGTGAAAAGACGAAGCCGGCCCACCAGGTCGCATTCCAGAGGAGAAGGGAAACTGCCGGAACCCACATGTCTGTGTCAACCGTCACTGGGCCAGGAAGGAGAGTAACCTCTACGCAGGATTGGGAGCTGAAAATATTCCGGAGCGCCGATGCATCAGAAGACTGCCAGTGGCGACAATTTAAAACCAGCGCCAGTGTGGAACAGGGCGCCAGCCAATCAGCGAGGTGAATGGACAGAGTAGGCGCGAATCTGGCAACTGACCCAGTTTTTTTTAACGGACAACAAAACCGCAGGAAGAAGAGGAAGAGGGACACAATTCATCGGACTGCATCCAAGGGCAGCATTCACGAGGAGGCTTCCACCAGACGGCGTTCACTAGGCGGGGTCGGGCGTCGCCCTTCCGCTACAAGGCGGTAGTTGCGGCTCGGCCCCAGAAAGTGAGGTTAGTTACTAAGATCCAAGTGTGGTGGCCATGAAGATTTGTTGTTGTTTGAGATCATTGAAGGAGTCGGTTGTCACAACAAGTAAGGTCAAAATTTGCTCATTCCTAAAAACATCCGATCATCCTGCCATGTTAAATTCCAGCAGTCTTTTCGGCCGATTGTAGTCCCTTTCCCACCCGCCATGATTTGTTCATTAGGTCACGGTATACTTTGTTTGTTCAGCAATTGCCCCAATTTATCTGGTATGTGCAAGGGAATGTGTGCGATGTTTCCCGAGTATTTGGCCTACGAGTCTATTTAATCTTTGGCGGCGGGTAATTTTTTTTAGTTAGTTTCGAAATGGGTCATTAGGTAATCATACGTTTGTGGCGTCTGCTGATTGTTCCAAATTCCCTGACATAGGTAACTGATATCGTTAAATTATTAGGCGTCAACTACCAATTTTAGGTTGATTGCGAACATTGTACAAATATTACCAATGTTTTTGACGTGACTCAATTTCAAAGCTACTGGCTTCCGCATCACTACTGGCTTATATCTGGTTTACATGCTGGCTTACTGCCTTATATCATTTGATACAGTAATGACATTCAATGCAGTAATGACAATGGTGAGGCCCGTGTTTTGTTCGTTCTGTATCTTTGGGGCCGTAATGTAGTCGACTTTAATATTACTTGACAAACTGTCATGCTTGTCAGACGTTGATGTTTCTATGAACAAGTAAATTGATAGGTGTATTCTGGATTTAACCGTTTGAATGGTAAAACTATTTTATTCACTCCCCTGGCTCTGCATTTCAATCATCATTCGCAGTTCAGAATGCCCTTTAAATCTTGGTTATTCCCCGGTATTCATATAGTTTCCCAGTACTGGTTCAATCTCTTTAAACTCCGTTGTTGCTCCTTTTTTTGGTCGAGTGTCTCTATTTGGGTCAGGATGTCAATTACAAGCAAGTCGTTTTATTAAAATTGTGATTCGAACATTGTTCACACGCCAATTTGCGCTCTGACTGGTTATACTTTTGATGTGTGTATAGTTGTTTCCTTCATTTTGGGCAAAGATGAAAATGGTTTGTCATTACATTCAAGTGGCTGATCTACATGTTGACATGACGGATTTCTGGATTGGGCCTTGACTGAGTTGAGCTGAGTTCAAAACTTAACTGATGTAACGGTGAATTTTGTGCTCATGGGAACTTCGGTATAGGAACATGGTGCACCATTCTTCTGTAAATAAACCCTTGTGAGAATTTTCCTACTGATCTTACCCAGAATGTGACTGAAAAGTGTACTGGGGCATGAGCACCGATGGGCGACTGACGTAGCGATATATGGGAAAGGGGAATTAACGTGTTATTTATGTAAGGGACAATGCAGGGCACAATTTATATCTCCCCCAAAATTGCTTTGTTTGAGGCACGTGAAATTTAGAAGTTTACCTCAAGGTTACACGTTCGAATATTTGTTTTAGAAGTATTTTGCTGACGCGTGCAATGCCAATTGATTCGGACATGGTTAAAACTAAATCTTGGCCATAATGGTATATTTTCGATCCCAAATTAACGATGTTTGCTGGAAAATAGCAAAGAATGACTTCAAATTTAATCTAGAAACTTCTGTTTTTTAGGGGGGAGGGGGGGGGGC
>JARFNZ010120954.1:0-12300 GCA_031763405.1 Balanus nubilus | reverse complement strand
ACGGCCGTACCGAGATACTCCGTCCTGGACAGCTTCAACGCCAAGTCAGTCGCAACTGGGATAGCGGGCAGGTCACCCGCGGGCTGGGTTGGGTGATGTTAAGTCTGGTTGGGCCGGATCGGGCCTGGCCGGGTTAAGTTAGGCTTGGAGTGACGGCCAGGGTCAGGTCGGGTTGGGTTGGGTCAGGTCGGGTTGGGTTGGGTCAGGTCGGGTTGGGTTGGGTCAGGTCGGGTTGGGTTGGGTTAGGTCGGGTCGGGTCGGGTTGGGTCAGGTCATGTCGTATTACCTGATGGGTTAGGCTGGGCTGGGCTGGGCTGGGCTGGGCTATGTGTGCTCGGGTCGGGACGGGCTGTGTCTGGCTAGGTCAGGCCAGGATATAAGACCAGGGTCCCGGGCTGGCCAGACCAGGTCTGGTCGGACGTGGTCTCAGTCTCGGGTCGGGCCGATCGGTGCAGAATTCAGGTTGGGTCGGAGTGCTGCCGCTCGGATCGGTTTGGCTCGTGGCCGACCAGCTCCGACTGGTCCTGGTTTATGACATCGTTAAGTGCCGTCTGGCTCAGAGGAAATTGGCGCAACGAGCCTTCCAAGTGACGTCTGTATCGGTAATATCGGTGGCAATTGCCGCCAGACTGGCGATAGTAGGTCTTAAAGTCGTCACTTTTGTTTCGGTGATTTATTTGTGATCTATGTGTGTTGTGGTAACAAGGTCATTAACAGAGAAATTGGTGAGCCTGGAAGGGGAGACTGAAAAAGTGCCGAATTCCTAGGTATTGACATCAGACATCTACAGTTACACTCGCAGCGGCTTTGAACTCTCATCTTAGAACACCGGAGTTTAATTTCGGTTTATTTTCAGTAAGATCAAAGGACGATTTTACTCAACAGAGAAACTTAAATATTGAACATGTATAGCGAATCCTTCATCCTATCTTCGTTCTGCAATAGAATGCCGCATTCACTCATGTCCCAGTTATCTGCAGGTAATATATGCAAAGAACACATAGATAATCATGGTATGTGTAATGTTTAAAGGCTATATATCTGGACGAAGTTTCCAAACGTCGGATCACACACAGCATGTCAGAGGCATACAGTCAGCCCGCTTTGACGTCAGTTCAGTGAGAAAAGGCTGGTCATACTGGTGCCTACCGAAAGGTCAATTTTTCCACCCTGTACGCACTCAACGATCAGACTAGCCGTCCCGGCCGGTCTGCTTGTCTGCTTGTCTGCTTGTCTGCTTGTCTGCTTGTCTGCTTGTCTGCTTGTCTGCTTGTCTGCTTGTCCCCGTGTCGCTTCACGCGTCCTCGTGCTTCCCATTCCTCCTGTGAATGTCCTCATACGTGTCCTCATGTTCCCGCTGCTCCCATGGGCGTCCTCACGTGTCCCCGTGGGTCTGATACGTCCACATTTGTTCAGATGTATGTACTCACTTACACGTCGATGTCTACTTGGGTCTGCGTGTGTTCGCGTACTCCCTTGGGTAGCCACGTTTATCTGCTTATATGCCCCCGTGTGCCCACGTGTGCCCCCATGTGCCCGCGTGTGCCCCCGTGTGCCCTTACGTTTCCGTATGTGTCCGTTTGTCCCCATGTGTGTATGCTCCGCTCCGTGCGTGGCCGGCCCGTCCTGATGATGCGTCGGTGCCGGTCCCATGTAGATACTGTGGCTCCCGATAACGGTGTGTGGTGAGCGGCCGGCCGACCGTGTCATCATTAGGTCCACTGATGAACCGGCCGGTAACCGCGCTGATGAACCGGCCGGTAACCGCGCTGATGAACCGGCCGGTAACCGCGCTGTGACATACACGGAACGCCCCAGGGGATCTGGCCGATGTGTTAATGTGTGTATGTATGTGGCTGTGGGTGTGTGTGTGTGTGTTTGTCTGTGAGTGAAGCCAGCTTCAGGCAGATCTGGGCGTCTGTGAGAATGTATGCGCCAGTTTGTGTGTTTGAGTAGGTGGAGCCTTCTGTGGTGGGATAATTCTTCGCTGTCGGTGATCGGTTGTGGTTTATTTCTTGCTGACGGATGACAGTTTTTGACATGTGAATGGACATAACCACGCGATAGTATCCGTCTTACAAGCCACAGGCAACAGCCGGTACGTGTAGTTGTAGCGACAGATGTTACATTGAACTGTCTGAAGTATGACGTAGTTCACAGGCCCATTTGATTCACTTACTTCGAAACACCATCGGATCAGCAGTTCCTATCGAGCTCCAAGGATCTAAACAAACGGTTCCTGAAGCTCACTTGTGTTAACAAACTATTAAACAGTCCAAAGGAACTCAATTATGATTCCATTGTCACCTACCATCTATTCTCGGACACGTCGGCTGGATTTGATAACACTACAACCGCGGTGTTTGTGTCGAGGTTCAGTTTGCGTCTGTTGGCTGGCGGCGCTGGACCGCTGCTGTGTTATTTCGGTGTGATATATCCGTCCAGTGAAGCCGTTTCAAACTGGGTTTGAATCGAGCGCAGCTGCGCTCACAGCGTTTTTCACTTAGCGGAATGTCCTGTTTGGCTGCGGAATGGCTACTCGGGTGGACGGCAAAGGTGGATTGAAACAACACATTTGTGTTCTGTACAAAGGAGGAAGGTCTATGATTTGCTGCGCTGGCTCTTCCGGAAGCACTGTCGGATTTTGGGAAAGGAATTGTTACACTTGTCAACACTGTTTGGCATGCCATTTGATTAATGATTTTTGGCATTAATTGGCATCATTAATATTCTGTCAACTCTGCCTGGTTAGCATCCCTCCATCCTCAGAACCGGCAGTTGTCTCGGTTTTTAGTCTCTTTTAGCCTATATTGCCGAATTGAAGCCGAGTTTCATCTTCCGTGATTATCAATCTTATCCAGGGGATCTTCTAGGGCTTGTTGGGGATGCCTGCCCTTAATCTGTTGACATGTAAACTATTTGATAGGTTTGCATAAAAACCGGGCTTCCTTGCGAACTCATCACTCAAACCACTCGCATATCAATTTTCACGTGTCGCGTCTTTCAGTCTTATCTTCAGACGTGTTTTGATGCCACAACATCGCCGCCTCAGTGTGATGTGTGACGGACACCGCAATTTTTAGCCCGGTTCGGTATACACAGACACGCACTCAGACACACAAACAACAGCATAGACTCAGGCCCGCACCGTACACACGCGGTGGAGGCCTGACACCCGATCGGCCGGTATATGTGACCGGGTATGTTGTGACCGGTGTGGGTGACCGTCGTGGGTGACCGTCGTGGGCGTGCGGTGCCGATGTCTGTGATGTGGGTGTACGGTGTGGCGTTATTAAATCCCACCGTGGTGTGTTGAGCGGGCCGTGACGGGCGCTTCGGTCACGGCCCCGCCCGTCACGGTCCCGTCACGGTCCGCAACGGTCACGGAATTGTGACGGATGCGGCAGTCTTGGTGGCAAACCTGAGAGCGGACAGATTCCTTGCGTGCTAGCGGTCACTGCTGTGGCATCAGACAGGAGACAGCCAGTCTCACTGATCAGTGAAACAGTGAACAGTGCCTTACTGTCAGTGAAAAACCTACTCGACCACCATGTCGGGAAGTATCCACCTCTAATCCGGACGGATGGAAGGGAGGCGAGGAATTAATTTGCACTGCAAAAGGAAGTGGTTCTGCTCGAGACAGGCCAGGTGCATGGGGTCTGGAGTCCCACGGCTGCCTGCAGTGCCAGCACGATTCGTTTGCGTTTAGCGACGACGCAGGCCAATTATATAGTCATAAATTTGTCGTTTTCTGTGCAAGGTAACCGTAGGAAGCCTATTTAAGCTAAGACGTGTTTTTGAGCCATAATTTTGCTTTGTATCTTGAGCCATTCGTAGTTGATGGACATCGTTGTCCAGATATTGACATATGCTAACCTTGCGCTTTCAATCATCCACGAAGCCCCATGTTTCGACTGTTGTAATTTTCCATTCATCCTTCTTTTTCCATTTCCTCATTTTCCCTCCATTTGTTCCTCGTTGTCCTCCTGGCGTTAATGTGGACGTCTGTTTATGCCTTCCGTTGTGCTCTGCTCCATATTGAGCCTGTGCCGGGCCCGGCTGCACCCATAATCCTCTGTTATTGCCACCGCATTATGAATGTAAACCATGCCGCACTGGGAGCTGATTCTGGCTAATCCAGCCTCGTCATAAACTCTCATCTGTATCAGTCCGCCGCACACGGGTTTACACTGGCCTCATTTTGGTTCGTAAGCTGTGGACGGTATGAGTACGGCTGCCGCCATTTTGTATTGCTCTCTTTCTAGTTTGCTTGACGGTTGTCAAGTTTCCTAGCTTTAGTAAATGTTCGCTGATGCAAAATGAAATGAAGAGCTTGCTTGTGTATGATCATTGGAACTCTTGAATCCGGGAGAACTTTGCAGGCACAATTGGCTTCAGATATACAAAATCTGGCATCGCAATATGGAACATCATCAATATATCTTGATTTAATATATCGCTCGACATATTTTGATACGGGTCTGAACTGACTGGCCGGGTCTTCGCCAGAAGCATGTCGTTCTTAACGAAAGTGGTGATTTGGGTCGGCCCCCACTCCCCTCCAGACGCCTTTTCAGTGGAAAATCACGGCACGATCAAAGTGATTTGCACTTATTTTTTAACATATGTATTACATTATTTCGAAATATTAATTTATTATAATAGTTTATTGTTTGAAAGCCCTCGCTGGGCAGCAACGAGAGTAAGCTATGGCCTCAGTCGCTCAACAGCTCGTTTCGTACCATCCATCCAAATCGCCAGTCTCGAATTGCCTGATGTTATCTGGTCTCGGATACGGCATAAGAGCGGCGTTGTCTCGCCGGCAATCACTCCGGAGTCTGGTTTCCGTCCTCTTCAACAGCTGGACGCCGGTTTGGTATGTTTATCGTTGAATTATTAACCTGCTGTTTGTTGGTGTTCGTTTATTTGGGAAGTCACGCAGGTTGAACTGCGTCATAAAGTCAATTAAACGCAGTAACTGTGCTCTTCACTGCTGCTCCTGCACTTCTAACGCTGAGACAGTGCCGTCTGGGCCACATAGACTGTAATCTCGCCGCCCTCCCGTTACTTACACCAGCCCTCTCCTTCTTCGGTCTCCGCCCCGGCGGTTTAATGTCCGCCGTATCGCTGCCACCAGCCCTGATCACATTCCGACGCCCACCCCCACCGCCGCCGCCGCCGGCGACTCTGCAGGGACTGGTCTCATTAATACCCTCCCTCCGCCCCCGGCGCCGGCCCCGTCCCCCTCAGAACGGACGGCGGCCGCAGCGTCGGCCCCGACGGACCGGCGTCGGACCCGACGGACCGTCTGGCGGCGCGGCCGAGGCGTCTCCCCGGGGCGGGATGCGCTCGTTACCGCAGCCCGCGGCGCGCCCCTCTCCGGATGCGTGCGGTACGGTGCGCGCCGAGGGACGGACACGGGAAGTATACTGACTGGCGAGGGACGGGGACGGGAGGTGGCGAGGGACGACGAAAAACGGCACGGGAAGGGACGGAGAGGGACGGCCTGGACGCGTCACGCGGAGGAGGTCCATTAGGTGAGGTGAAAAAACGGCCACCCAGACGCGCGCGTCGTTCGTTCAGAGCGGGATGATGAAGCTCCCGCCCGGTAGATTTGTCACTGCGCTCGTGATGCGGCGGTTTTTGCTCCTCCGTGTTGTGATACCTGGCGTAACACGCCGTTGGTTGCGTTCGAGACTGATGGGGCGGTTGTGATCGTTGGCTGCTTCTTATAGCCGCTTCAATTGCTAGGCTGCTTTTATGCCGACCTGTCTGAGTTCTCAGTCTGAGCCTTTCTGACAGGTGATCATTGCGGTGCACCTAACTTACGACAGCGGGGAAAGGCAGCATTTATGGCGCACATTGACCGCGACAGTTGTACGTCTGTCGATGTGATCTGTGACCTTTTGGATGCTGTCGACCGCTTTTTTGTGGTATCCTTTTTTGCTGTTGCCTTTTTGATACCGCGATAGATTAGTGGACGCAGCGAAGCTCTGAGCTTCGGAAAAACGAGTAATAACCACTTAACATTAATTCTAAAGAACAATAAGTCAGGAAATACCCTGCAGGAAAACCGGTGGTATGTAAACACTATACTATTATCTGTCTTCATACCCTCATTTCCTGCATTTTTGATGCTACGCCATGACGGCATTACATCCAATAAGACCGCCGTCCCTCGGTCTTGCATCGTACAGAGATATCGGCGGCGGCATCCCTGGCTCCAATGTCTCAGGCCGTGCGTCTCAGCCTATATATCTGCCCACGTCTGTCTGTTCCTTGGTAGACAATGTTTCTGCGGGTCAAACACGGGAGTATTGTCACAGCCGTGTCTGCCGAGCTTCGGACACACGCCAAGCACAGCAGCTCTGTTGACACGATCAACCCAGGACACACACCGACTGTTCTCTCGGAAACACACCCGTCTTCTTGGACTGCCATTGCGGGATTCCCGGCCAATTCGGATTCTCAGCACAGCTAATTATCTTTACCCCTGACGTTGTTTTGGCAAGTTATATCGTAGGTAATAAGGTATCGTTATATATCGACAGTGTCAGCTATCTTCAGCCTTGGCTCTTGCCTTTTCGCTGTTCCGACTCGGACCAAACGGCTCACGGCGCTCCAGAGTGAACATATCTAGATTCCGGAGTCTGATGACTGATAGTCGTTATTTTCGGGTGTTGGCAGGCTAACCTCAGCCTTAACTGTCTATCTTTGAGCCACCCTGGGCCTCGGACACAGACGACTGTCGCCCGGCCGGAGGGCTCCCATGCGGACTGCAGGCCGCTCACTGTCAACTGGTAACTGTCGCCTGTCGATTGCACTGTCGCCTGTCGCCTGTTGGCCGCCCAGTGTCGACTGTCGATTGCTGGCTGCTTACTGTCGACTGTCGACTGTCGCCTGTCGCCTGTCGCCTGTCGCCTGTCGTCTGTCGTCTGTCGACTGCCGTCTGTCGTCTGTTGACTGTCGTCTGTCGTCTGTCGTCTGTCGTCTGTCGTCTGTCGTTTGTCGACTGTCGACTGTCGTCTATCGTCTGTCGACTGTCGTCTGTCGTCTGTTGACTGTCGTCTGTCGACTGTCGACTGTCGTCTGTTGACTGTCGTCTGTCGTCTGTCGTCTGTCGACTGTCGTTTGTCGACTGTCGTCTATCGTCTGTCGTCGTCGTCTGTCGTCGTCTGTCGACTGTCGTCTGTCGACTGTCGACTGTCGTCTGTTGACTGTCGTCTGTCGTCTGTCGTCTGTCGACTGTCGACTGTCGTCTGTCGTCTGTCGACTGTCGTCTGTCGTCTGTCGTCTGTCGATTGAGAGCGGGGTGTCCGCTGCAGCCGGAGAGTATCGATCGGGCCGGCGGCGGCGGCCTTTTCACGGCCAGACACGTCGGGACGGGACGGGGCGTCCCCGGGACCAGCCTGAACCCCAGTTCCAGTCCCGACCCAGAGCGCCGCCCTGGTCCCGTCCTCAGCCGCGGCTCAAGTCCCCCCCCCCCCCCATCTGCACCTCTAACCCCAGTTACAGCCAAAGACACAGCCACAGCCCCGGGGCCCCGGCCCCGGCCCCGGCCCCACCCCAGTTCCGACCTGGAGCGCCGCCCTGGTCCTGATCCCTAGACCCTGGCCTGCCCCCAGTCACGGCCCTGGCCCTGGCCCGGCTCCCGGAAACACTAGTCATCGTCCCGGCCTCCCATACCAGCCCTGGCGAGACACCGCCCTCTGCCCCCCCCCCTCCCTCGACAGACCGCCGGCGGGCAGACTGCTCCCCCGGGGACCAACTTGGGACCCCGAGGACCCGCTGCCGGCAGAGCTGGCCGTCGATACCGACGGTGCTGGTTGATAGTGGTGATAGGGTACGGAGTCGCCCCCGCATGACCACCGCCGGGAGCCGTGCTGAGGGCTGTGCCGGGAGCGGTACTGGGAGCTGTGCTGGGAGACGTGATGGGAGCCGTGCTGGGAGCCGTGATGGGAGTCGTGCCGGGAGCGGTGCTGGGAGCCGTGCTGGGAGCCGTGTTGGAAGCCGTGCTGGGAGCCGTGCTGGGAGCAGTGCCCATAACGCCGAGCCGCCAGGCACGGTCAGGGGGAGGAGAGAGGACTAGGAGTGGAGAGATTAGGAAGAGAGCACCGGAGAGAGCACCGGGAGAGTGGATAGGGCACTGCGGGTGAAGGGAACACCGGAGAGCCGAGAGGATTGGGAGAGAGCACCGGAGAGAGCACCGGAGAGCGGGAGGATGGGAGAGTATTGGAGACTGTGGAAAGAGAGCGCTGGGGAGGGTGGAGAGAGCACAGAACAGCGGGAAGCTTGACGGAGAGAGAGAAGGAGAGAGAATGACGCGGGGAGGGCGGCGGGCACGGCAGAGGGCGGGACAGGAGGGGGGGGGGAGGGGGCAAGGCCGTCGGGAGCGACCTCGTTCGTCTCCGGGCGGTCGGCGGACGGCGGTCGGTCGGGGGACGGAGCCAGACGACGGGTATTGACCAGCCGTGCAGCGACGGCCGCTGGGTGACCTCCCCGGTCACGTGACCGGTCTGTGGCGGGCTCAGCGGGGTCACGTAATGGTTTTGTGGTTAACTAGCTGCATTATTGGGGCATAATGCGTCTGGGTGGCTGGTGGTGAGTGAAAAAGCTGATTTCATTTGTGATGAATCCGTAGTTTTACTTTCGGGACCAGTGCTCCAATTACAAAGTCATGAGGTTCCGTACTGTGCAAATTTGACTTTAATAATACCTAGTACCTAATAAAATACGACTAACAAATTTATATACATCTAAACGAGGAGTTCAACCCACTGACGCAGCTGCGCCCATTCTAAGTACATACATGCAGTCTCAACCATCGTGTCTACATACCACGGGCATGTTTTGATTGCAGCGCATTGAGTATTCTGCTGGCGCTATCAGTTGATATGACGGTGCGATTTTTCTATCTCACAAATATGCCACGTTTCATGTTTGCAACTAGATCTGGCGTTTTTTTCTTCTGAATGTTAATGAGACATCTATACGCTGGGAAGACGGACGTAAGAACTGGGGGTTTGCTGATGGCGGGAATAATCCCAGACAGCGAATAATTTATTTAAAAGATAATTATACGTCATAGGCTTCGGCTGCAACAAACTGAGTGGTGGTCGTCAAATATCCTATTGCAATTGCACGGATATGAGGAGAAGATAAGCTTATTGGCTTATCAATTCCGTTATTGAAACAGATGACTTGTTTTGAGCGCTGGCGTTTGGATTCCAGGACATCAATCAGCGTAAGAGCAATCGTCGTGATATGATGGTAATTCGCAAATGCTTGAAATGCCACTGTTTGGACCGCAGTTATGTTAGAAGATTTCTGTTCTGTCTGTGTTTGAAGTTTGAAATCATTTAGTAGCAGAGCGCTGTTTGCCCAATACGATTACGTATGTAACATCTGATGATTCTGTAGACTGTTAAAACCCCTATCAGATGACTAGGCCGTTCAAAATCCTATTACTGTTTGGGGGTGGGGGATTCTCCCCACACGCAGGTTTTTCGTGTACAGGTCAGTTAATATTCACCCAAGGATCGCCGAACTTTATGAGCTCGTGCAAAGCTGGTTCTTTGAGCGAAATCTATGCAAAAATAGGGATCAGTAAATAGTTACAGCTCCTCCAGATGGCTATCTCAAATTTTTACAGGGCAAAAACTATTCGAAATCGTTTAAAATGGTGGTTTTAAATTTTCCAAAAACCTCAACATATGTCAGAAAAGACATGCTAATTAATATATGTACACAATTTTTAGTCAATATCTCAATATTTGATGACCTGATGTCAGGTCAAATGCGTGACCGTAATGCGTAAATGTGTAATGCGTAGATAATGAAAAAATGAAATCCTTTTTGCGCATCAGATTAGACCTATTCCTTCAGTATCATATCATGTTAGGCCCTTTTTACTGACTTGGGTGCAATTTGTGTTCAGTGACCTTCTGAATGGTCATTTAATGTCATCCAAGGCCACGAAACCCTTCTTGTCACTAACTCCTGACAGAATAAAGGAAGACCTATAACTGGTGCCAACGTTTTTGTTTCGTCATGACGTGTCTTATTATATGTAAATGGACCTACCTAGCTCGCCTTGACATAGACCTTAACCTGAGGTCAAATTTTGTGATTTACCTATCTAAACGGGCCAAAGTTGGTATGCTTCGAACCGCCTTGGCGAGTTAAAAATGATGGCGTTAAAATTGTTGCCTTATCTTGCTTAGGTAAAAGGTTATTCACTAACAGAATTTTGCTAAGACCGCTTTAAAAAATTGATGATCTCAGCCTAAGCTATTGACGTGAGGTCAAATCTGATGACGTCTCGGCGAAAGAGCGTTTCAAGGGCTTTCGACCGCTGTTTTCGACTGCTGTTTCCTCCTAACGACCATATTTTAGGAGATAATTTGAGGCTTCTGGAGCAAGGTCCTGATGTAACAAATTTTACCTCATTCGAGCTTAGGTCGAATATATTGACCTAAGGTCATACAAATTTCACAAAATAGAGTTCCCTATGGTGCATCCTACCTTCCAAATTTTGATTTTCTAGCTCTTGTGAAAGCTTAGATCCGAGAATAGACCGTATAAGCCCCCCCCCCCCCGACTGTTTTGTATGTTTTTCATGCTTACAGTAATAGTGCTAAGTATGTAATAATGCACCCCATACAGTTATGTGTGTGCATGGTATTGTTTTCCCATCATGTATGACATTCATGACATTCTTATCGAGACGATTCCCACCATGCTACCTGTAGCTTTTCCAACTAGGTGTGTGTCCTGACGTCATCTGCTGCTGTGACGTCAGCGTCGCCATTACCTCGGGATCAATATGGCCACGAGACGGCTGCTCTGGGCAGACCTATCCTTGGGAGAATATCGACCAAGCCGTGACCTTTCCCATCAGATCTATTGCCGGGGGCGGCGGTGACGTCTCGGGCACTGGGTCCGGCACCGCTGGTAAACGGTTACCAACTCGGCCCAGTGCCGCTGACGGTGCTGCCAGATCCAGTCGGAAGCGGCCAGATGTACCGATGACGTCATCCCGCCCACAGTCGCTTCCGGCAGAGATCGGTGGGCGGGCGATGTTTGCGGCGGTGGTCCGTTTTTGGTCCGAGTTTGCCCAACGGGGGTCTCTGGTTTCGATGGAAATACATGGGACGGAGATGTTGGCTGTAACTGAAAGAGTTGGTCTGGTGAAAACATACGGACGGAGAGCTTTGATGAAATCGCGTTCCCCACCCCTCCCTCCCTCCCCATAACAGACACACACATGGATAAGCTAATACAGATTTGTTTACACACGAACTCTGACGTTGCTTTTTAATTCCACCATCCACATTTCCTTGGCCTGGCTTTCATCTCCTGTTCCTATCATGCACCCTCGTGTCATCCTTTCAACGATCAAACTATCTGCACCAACGATCAAACGGCGACATCCGGAGTCGCTCCTGCCTGTGTTTTATTTATGTTCTGTCTGGGGCGACCACCACACGCGTGACCGATATACAGTGGCCAGATGAGGAGGTATTCCGGTCAGCCGCGGGGCGCATTATCGTCGGTAGCATCGGCTGCATTTTAACACGTCTCGTTCCCACTGTCGCGATTGAAACCACTGTCGCGGCTGATTGGGGACCGGAACAGAATTGGAATGCTGGATAGCCGACCGTACTCTGCTGAGACACGCAGCATTTATTATTTTTTCGATGCTGACCAGTTCTCAAAATCCCATCCTTTCAGACATGGACATTCAGACATGCTCAGTGCTCACTGCTTAGGCTCTCATCAGTTTGAGATGAGACAGTAAGACATGCTTAGATTATTGCCATATGGGACCGAGACACGCTGGTGTCTGCATTCTCTCTGGCTAAGACACTGCAGTTCACATCTGTAGGGGACTGCTCGTGTTCTCATCGGAGACCGTCTTGCCGTCTGGACCGTCTCAGCCGACGCACGTCGTTCTTCTCAGTCGGATCGGTCGTCAGCCATCGACGCCATCACTCAGCCCTCCGAATAGATCCCGTTACAATCAATAGGGCACCTGGGCGGCAGCGGGGGCGGCGGCGGCGGCGGCAGCGGCGGCTGGGTCCGACTGATTGGACGCGCACTAATGAGGATTGGGTGTGCCGCCCTCTCCCCCCCCCCCCCGCGGAGTGAGGCACCCGTTCCTGTCCCACCATGAGCGCAGCGGGCAGGACCGGCACCCCAGGGGGCGAGGCGTGCCAATCACAGGCGATCAGCGGGGGGGGGGGGGGGGGTACCGCGGTGTCGCACCCACGCGCCCCACCCCCGGCCCGGCCCGTCCCC